>JAJMZS010002937.1:0-139391 GCA_023807205.1 Isotricha prostoma | reverse complement strand
ATGATATTAATTAAATCTAAATTAATCAATATTCATTAAATGATTTTCTAATTATCTTAATCAATCCCTTATTTATTTTTTTTATTTATTTAATATCATTTAAATTGTTTAATAATAAAATTTGTGAAAAAATATTTTATGAAAAAAATAATGAATAAAAAATTATAGTATTAATTAAAAAAATATTTTTTTGAATGTATAAAAGTAATGTATGGTAATGAGAAAGAAGTAATAGAAATATAGTTGATGAAGTAAATGACAAGTAAATGCAAAATGTATTTGGTTATTTAAATAATTAAATAATTAATTATTTATTAATTATTAATAAAATTAAATTTCATTATCAAAAAAATAAAACATTAGTAATACTACATTTTGTTATTGATAAATTAGAGCACTTTATTGTTTTTGGGTTTTGAATTTTAAAAATAGAAATATTGTTTTAATTATATAAATAATTTAATATTAATATCAAAAAAAATTAATTAAAAAATAAATGATAGAAGATATAGCCTAAAAGCCTCTCCGCAGCTAAACGCGTTAGACTTTGTTTCGAGAGTTAAAAAAATTATAATCAGGAGAAATAGCCTAAAAGCCTATCCGCTACTATCTCAATTAGTTAATTCAGAGGACAGATTTGAATTTACATATTTATTTTTTCAATTATTTTTATTATCAATTATAAAATAATTAATTTATTTTTCTTCAATATTTTTAATTTTTTAATTATTTTTAATTAAATTCAAATTTTACTATTTAATGTAAATAAATTGAATGAATGAAAAATCCAGAAATGATTTTGAACTTTCTTCTAAAATTTCAAGTGATAAAAGTGAAAGGCCTTTAAATTTAAATAATGATGATGATAGAAAAGATATTGTAGATGTTGAAAAAAAAAAAAAAAATTTTTTTGACTTATCAAATATTAATTTAACAAATGAACAAAGGACATTTTCTATAGAAGTAAATAAAAGAAGTTTTGAAAATAATTTTTATATTAATAATATAGACCAATCTATTTCTTTTGTTATTCCTTATAAAAAAATATGCCCAATTACTATGTTTCTTTTTCTAGGAATTCCATTTATTATATCATTATTTTCAAATAAAAAATATGTAGAATATAGAGGAAAGCCTTGTCTATTTTCAGAAGCAGATTTTTATCTAATTATTGATGGATACGGAAATTATCATATTTGTAAATTTGAAAAAAAATATTTTGATGTTCATTCAAATTTTTATGTTTTAAAAAAGTTTAAAAAAAATATTTCAAATTTATTTTCAAATATCGAATTTTCTAAAAATAAAAGAGACTATCATGAAATTTATTATGAATATAATACTTATTATTGCTATTTTAAATATATAAATGAAAATGAAGTTGATAAATATTATCCAAATAAAAATTATTGCTTTGAATCTCCAGTTTTCTATTTAGGGAATGTATCAAATAAAGATATATTTAATATTTTTTTAAATTATTATTTAACACAAGAAGAAATTAATTTTCAAAAAAAAATATATGGAGAAAATAAATTATCATTAAAAATTTTAAATTTTTATACAATTTTAATAGATCAACTAACTCAATTTTTTTCAATATATCCAATTTTAGCTATTATATTTTGGTTTTATCAAGGATATTATTTTGTTTATATTATCATTATAGTATTTATAATAATATTATTAACTACTTCATATCAAAAATATATTAATAAAAAAAGTATAGTTGACTTTTCATTAAAAAAGAATGATTCATTTACAATTATTAAAGGAAAAAATATTGAATCTAAAATATTTTATGAAGATATTGTTCCAGGACAAATAATAAAAATAAAAGAAGGAGAAATATTACCATGTGATTGTTTATTATTAGAAGGTTTTTGTTCTACTATTGAGTCAAATTTAACTGGAGAAAGTTCATCTGTAATGAAATATAAATTAGCGAATAATACAAAACTATTTAAATACATTGATAATCAAAAATCTTTTTTATTTTGTGGTACAAAAATTGAAAAAGCATTTCCAAATGAATTAATTGCCTTAGTTGTAGGGATTGGATTTAATACACAAAGAGGAAATTTAATTCAAAGTGTTTTATTTCCTAAAAAATCAAATTTTAATTTTTATAAAGAAAATATTAGTTTTTATATAATTATATTAATATGGTTAATTCTTTCATTAATAATAATAATATATTTTTATAAAAAAAATGGAGATTTTAAAAAATATTTCAAAATGTTATTAGACACAATATTTATATTATTTCCACCTACATTATCAATCTCATTAACAATCGGAACTTTTTATTATCAATATATATTAAAACAAAAAAAAATATCTTGTTCAGATGAACTTAGATTAATTGCAGCAGGAAGAGTTAATAAAATAATAATGGATAAAACAGGTACTTTAACAAAGGAAGACTTAGAATTATTTGGATTTATAGCAACTATAAATAATAATAAAGGAAAAATTATTTTTGATTCGATTGAAAAAAACACAAAATTATATTTATCTTTTTTAAGTGATTATTACAAAAAAGAATTTCACAAACGAACAGAATTATTAAATTTTGAAAAAGTAAATGATGATATAAATAATTCAATGACTTATTTTCTTGAATGCTTAGCAACTTGTCATTCAATTACAAAAATTAATGATGAACCAAAGGGAAATTCTATTGATTTAAAAATATTTGAAAATTTAAAATGGATCTATGAATCACTTGATAAAACTAAATTAATTTCTGATAAAGACCAATTTGAAATGAGACCAAAAAAATATTTTCAAATAACAGAAGAACAATTTTTTTCTAAAAATTCAAATTATACAAAAATAAATGATGAGTTAAATTCATATAAATTAAAAGTACTTTTAAGATGTCCATTTGATAGTAGGCATCAATCAATGAGTGTTATAGTAAAAAATAATTTTGATAATTCAATAAGATTATATATGAAAGGAGCACCTGAAAAAATTTCTAATTTATGTATTGAAGAAACAAAACCAGATAATTTTAATTATATTCATAAATTATATACTTTGCAAGGTTTTAGAGTTTTAGCATGTTCTACTAAATTAATATCAAATGACTCTGAAAATGAAGATGATATATTAGTTAATGAAAAATATAAACATTATAATCATAAAGATATGACTTTTTTAGGTTTTGTAATTTTTCAAAATAGATTAAAAAAAAATACAAAACAAGTATTAAGAAATTTAGCAGAATTAGGATTGTTTCCTATTATTTCAACTGGTGATAATGCTTTTACTTCTATTAGTGTTGTTAAAGAATGTAATATAATACATCCTAATTCAAAATTTTGTATAATGGATATTAACAATGAAAAAGATGATAATATTTATAAAAGATTGATTAAAAAAAGTAATTGCATATTACAAAATAATAGAAAAAAAAACAATCTTATTTTAAAATGTTCATTTGAAGAAATAAATAATAAAAAATTAAAAAAAAAAGAAATAAAAGACTTTTATGTAATCTTAAATAATTTATTAAAAAAAGAAACAACATCATTCAACTCATCAGAAATAAAATCTTTAGACAAAATAAATTCAAAAATATTAACAATTTCAGAATTAAATAACATAATAAATGATTCAAATATGAAATTATGTATTCATAGTAGAGTATTTGATTTAATATTTTTTGGAGGAAAATATTTAACAGGGAATGAAGACATTGATGAAAAAGAATTATTAAAATTAAGAGATTTAATCGTAAAAAATGCTATTTTATATTTTAGAATGAATCCAAATGACAAATCTAAATTAATTCAATTATATAAAAAGCAAAATAAAAATAATATAGTTGCAATGTGTGGTGATGGTGCAAATGACTGTTCTGCATTAATTTCTGCTGATGTGGGAATATCATTAAAAACAGGAGAAAATATGTTAATGACATCTCATTTAATGGCAAAAACAAAATCTATTACAGTTGTAAAAGATATAATTAAAATCGGAAGAACTTGTTTTGAAAATTCTACTATTTTGTTAAAAATAATTTTATTATATTCTGAAGTTATGACATCTTATAAATTATTACTTGGAAGTGAAAATGATGATATGACTGATAATCAATATTTTTTTATTGATTGTATTATTATATTTATTGGTTGTTGTTTAATTAGTATAAGTCTTCCTAATTTTAAAATTGATATTAAAGATTATTCTAACATTTCAAATAATAAAAAATTTTTATTTTCCATTTTTGGACATTCTATTTTTCAAGTTATTTTAACTTTTTTATATTTTAAATTTATTTTAAAAGGAAATTTTTATGGAAGTTATGATGAAGTTACTAATTCTGATGTTAAATTTAATAATCTTACAATAAAAAATTCATATTGTTTTATACTTGCTTGTTTCCAAAATATTTCTTTTGTTTTTGTATTTAATTATTTTTCAATTCAAAAAGAAAATTTCTTTAAAAATAGATTTTTGACTATTTATTTAATTGTTGTTCTTTTAATAATATCTGAAATAATTTCAATTGATATATTTCAAATTAGTTCTATTAATTTTGGAAAATATTTTGTTAAATTTATTCCATTAGGATATATAAATAATACTTCTGAAAAAAGTAGAATATTATTATTTGGTTTTGGATGTTTATCTTTTATTTATACTATGTTTTGGGAATGGATAGTTTATTATTGCTTTAATGATAAATATCCCATTTTTTCTAATATTAATAATAGAATAAATGAATTTGAAATAGAAGATGATAATGAAGATAATATTAGTATAAAAGAAGAAAATAAAAATGATAAAAATGATGATATTAATGATGATAATAATGATGAAAATATTAATTTTTTTGGAACAGATACTGATAATTAAAATAATTAATAATATATATTATTTTAAACTTATAACTTTTTTCCAAACTATAAAAAATTAATAAAAAATTATATATTATATAAAAATGAATCATTTAGAATCATTATATAAAAATAATCAAAATGAAAATATTTATAATAAATTAGAATCAAAAGATGATTCTTTAAAATTAAAAAAAAAATGTGTATCTTCTTTTAATTTTCAATCACAATCAAATAATGAATTAGAAAAATGTGATTTAAAAATTAATTTTAAATTATTGGACAATTTTTTGCATGAATATAAAGAAAAAAATAACCCAAAAAAATATGAGTTTATAGAAAATAATTTTTTTACAAAAAATAATAATAATGAATATGTTATAAAAAATAAAGAATTTCCTTTAAAAATTCAAATTCCTTTTGATATTCTTGATAATCATCCAATTTTTATTGTAGAAAAAATAAATGATAAAAATAATAATTGTAATATTATTATATAAAATATAGTATTAGGAACAAAGAGAAAATATAAAAAAACAAATCTAAATGATAAAAATGATGAAATAAACAATTTTTCTAATGAAAAAACTGAATGTTGTAGTATGAAACAAAATGAGAATATTAAATTAAATAAGAATATTGAAAATAATTTATCATCATTAATTATGAAAGTAAAAATATGTATTAACTTTATAATAGTCTTTCAAAATAATTAAAAAATATTTATTAGAAATGAATAAAGAATATAAATGTGAAAAGAGTAAATATGAAAAAATTTATTTTTTTGAATTGGAAACAATTTCTTATAATATTAAATTAAAAAATAAAGAAATAATATCAATTATAAAAAAAAATAATTCTTCTAAGGAATTATTATTAATTAAAAAAGAAAAACAATTATATAATGAAATTCAATTAATAAAAAAGTATTTAGAAAAAACTTTCAAATATAACTTTTTAAAAAACTAATTTTAAAAATTGAATATATAAAAATATAAATAAATATAAATTTTAATTAAAAAAACAAATCATAAATTAAAATCGAAAATAAGTAAATATGTATTACAAATAAAAAAACTTTTTTTAAATAAAAAAATATTTCTTTTATTTTGAAATATTATAAATATATGATAAAAATATAAAAGAAAAAGTTAAAACAAACCTCCTAAACCTTCGTCTTCTTCTTCTTCCTGTTTTTTTTCTTCTTCTTTTTTCTTTTCTTCTTTTTTTCCTCCTTTTTTATCATGTTTTTCTTCTGGTGCTGCCGCTGGACCTCCAAGAGACATTCCTCCTAATTTTTTAATACCTTCTTTAACTAAATCATCAGTGTTTTTACCTTTCATTGCATCTACTAATTTTTTTATTTCTTCATCATTTCCTTTTGCTTCACCAGCTTGTAATACTTTTTTTATATTATCTTCTGTTATTTCTTGTTTTCCTAATGCTAAAAGTAATGCTGCTGCTAATGATTTCATATTTAAATGTTTTAAGATATAATTTGATTAATATTTATTTTTTATTTTTTTTTTAATAAATTTATTTTTATTAAATTAAAGATAATTTTTTTTTTTTTGCTTTTTTTTTTTGAATGTTTCTTTGTTTTATTAAGAAAAAATATTAAAATAAATATATGTATTCATTTTGTTTAATAGTAATTTTTTTTTACTTATAAAATTAAAAATATTAATGTTTAATTTTATATTTATAATGATTTTCATTATTTTCAAATTGATTTTTTATGATTTAATAATATAAATAATATTTTAATATTTTTTATTTGAAATTATTAGCTCTAATTTTTCATATAAATCATTATATTTAGGTTGAAATAGAATTTTAATTTTTTGTAATATTTCATTTTTATTTTCTGAGTCATTTTTCAATAATTTAATATATTTTGTAAATTCTATAAATGTTATTGTATCTGCTTTTTGTTTTACTTCTTTTAAAAAATTCATAACATCCTTTTTAGGATTTATTCCATTTATACTTGGTGTACTTATTGGTGTATTCATAGGATTATTATTTTGTTTATTTTCATAATATTTTCCATTTATGGAATTATTAACTGGAATATTTTTATTTTGATTTTTATGAATTGAAAAATCATTTTGATATGGTATGTTCTTTTCAATTTGTTTTATTTTATATTCAAGAGATTGAACTTTTAATTCAAGTTCTTTTATTATATAATCCTTTTTTCCTAGTTCATTTACTATTATTTTGAAAGCATTATTTACTTCTTCTGAATTTGTTGGAGGATAGAAATATGTATTATTATTATTATATGTAGTCCTACCCATTTGATTAAAGGACATTTTATTTTTAAATATATTATTTAAATTTAAACATTATTTTTATGTACAAAAATTTTTATATATTGAAACAAAATTTAATAATTAAGAAGTGAATTATCAATATTTTATATTAAATTAAGAATCTTTAATTAATTAAGTTTATAATAATGTTTTAAAATTAATAAAAAAATTACTATAAAACCTAAAAAATATACATTTTAATTATATAATAAATTATTATATTTTTTATCATTAAATTTTTTCAAACTATAATATTTATAAAATAGATTATTTAAACAATATTGATTATATTTATTATAAAAGTCATTATATAAAAACAATTCATTATTAATATTATTATAATATAAATTAGATAAAAATAAAATTGCAATAATAATTACATTGAGATAATTGATAACATTATCATTTAAATTCTTACAAATTTGGCTTGCACTTTTGAAACCCTTGGAAAAATTGATAATATCATTTTCTTCATCTGTTTTTTTTCTTTTAAAAAAATATTCGATATTAGGTTTTTTTTATTATTTATAAAAGAGAATGAAGGATTTTCATAATACATGAAGAATTATTCTCATTAGTTTGAGAGATATTTGTAGATGATTCACTATGTTCAATAGTTTTTGTTTCAATTATATTTTTTACAATATCATATTTATTATTTCCTGAATTTAAAATTAGTTTCTGTTTTTTTTAATATTATTGGAATTTTATAATTTAAAACTTTATGATTCTCATTTATATTAGTAAATTCTATAATGGCATATCCTTTTACCTTATTTGTTAATTTATCCTTTATTCAAGTAACTTTTACAAATGAAGAATATCTTTCTTGAAAAAATAATTTTAATTCATTACCTGTTATTGATTTAGCTAAATATTCCAACATATAACTATATATAAATAAAAAATATGTTAAACTTACTGTGTATTTATTTGTATTGTTTGAATTTTTTAATCTTTTTTCTTTAATTTAATTAAAACCTTAGAATTTTTTAAAAATAACAAATTTGCAGATTTATTTGAGTAATATTGTAATAAAGCTATATTTTTTTATTATTTGTACTTAATAAAAATTTTATTAGGATAATAAATTTGTAATTCACTTATAAATGAAAAAGATATTTAGAATCTATCCATGCTTCAAGAATATTAATACATAAAGTTTTATTGTATGTATTCATTAAAATTATTATTTTTAAAAAGTTTAAAGAATATATATTTTATGAAAAAAGTTTTATTTTTATATTTTGATTTAACTAAATTTTTTAATTAAATAATTTATTTCTCCACTCACACTTTTATTTTTTATTTTATATTTGCTCAATTGTTTTTTTAATTTTTGAATTTTAGAATGAAAATCAATTAAACCACTTTTACCTGAATTTATTTCAACAATTAAAACACTTATATCATTTGAAACTTCTTTACATTTCATTCTTGAAATTTCTAGCTCCTTTTGAAGTTTAATTGATTCAAAATTTTTTTCTCTTGTATTTTTATCAAATTGATTTATTTGATTTACTAATTTTTTATTTATTTCTTTGATAGATGAAATTTCATCTTTATTATAAGAATTTATTTGTTTGAATCTTTTATTTTCGAAATTTAATTTATTATTTTGATTGAAAGTGATTAAATTGTTTTCATTGATATTATCTAAATTAAATTTTTTATTTTTTACAACATTTTCTAAATCACTTACAGTTCTAAATTTTTTATTATATTCTTTTTTATTATTATTATATTTATTTCTCATTTCTTTTAAAACATTATCTTTAAATCTTTGAAATAAACCTTCAAATTCTTCTCCTTCTTCAGAAAGTTGACTTTTGAATAATTTTAAATTATTTTTATTATTAAACCTTTCTGTCTTACTTGTATAACTTTCATTAAAATTAGAAAATGTTCCTGAAAAAGTTCTAATTTTTTCATTATTTGATGATGAATTTGTTTGTGTTTCATTATTTATTTTTTGTTTATTTTTTGTATTTATAGGACTTTTAATTTTCTTTTTAAGTCTTTTATTTTCCATTATTTTTTATTTTTTTTCATCATAATTAAATATTAAATTTATTATTTAAAATTTTTAAATGAGTAATAATGAATCAAATGAAAGATTAAATTCAAATTTAGAAAAAACATCATATAATGCAAATCAAATAATGAAATTGGCACAAAATAATTTAAATGATGTAAAAGATTCATTATTAAAAAATATTGAATTATTAGATTCGGAAAATGTAAAATTATTTTTTTATACTATTAGTCACAATTAAGAGAAGCATTAAATGAATTAAATTTAGATTTACAAGATAAAGAAGATTCATTATCTCAATCTCAGAAAATGATAACTTTATTAAAAGATGAATATTCAAAGGTTGTTAAACAATATAAAGAATTAGAAGAATATAATCAAGAATTAGAAAAAAAAGAAAATGATAATAAAAAAATATTTGATAATTTAAAAAAAGCACATTTAGTATATGAAAAAATAGAAAAACAAAATGAATTATTAAAATTAGAACTTGAAAAAACTAGAAAAGAATTATCTACATATAAAGGAAATTATACATTAAAATCATCAGAATATAATAAAGTTGAAAAAGATTCAATAAATAAAGAATTAATAATAAAAGACTTAAAATCAGAAGGAAATAAATTCATAACAATGATAAAAGATAGAGAAACAATAATTGAAAATTATTCAAAGAAGATTTTAGAATTAAATAAAATTATAGAACAAAAAGATGAACAATTAAAGTTAATGATCAATTTTTCAAAAGAAATAAATAAAGAAAATAAAACAAATGTTCAAGAACTAACAAAACAAGCAGTAAAAACAATTAAAATATTTTATAATACTATAAATAATAGTAAAAATGATGAAAAAGAAAATTATTTTATCCAAATTAAAAATTTATCTAATAAAAATGACAAAAATTTTCTGGATAATTTGAACGAAAATATAAAAGAAAATAGTTGTTCTTTTTATTTGAAAGATGCTATTGTTCAAAAATTATTTATTCCAGAAGGTACTAGTTTAATTAATAAAGAATTTTTCATTTCAAATAATTTGAAAACTGAATTACTTAAAAATGAATTATTTTCTTCATATATAAGAGAATTTTGTTTTGTTGATTTTTTAAAAGATATTATTATGAAAATTTTTGGAGAAGAAATTCCCACACAATCAAAATTATCTCTTTATGAATTAGTAAATAGAATATCAAAATTCAAAAAAAATTTTGATGATTTATATCAAGAAAGAGAAAAATATAAAGGTGATAATGAAATTCTTAAAAATAGAATTAAAGATATAACTTTATATATCATAAAATTAAAAAATGATGTTAAAGAAAAAGGAAAAAAAATGAATGAAAAATTAATAATGTTAGATAAATCATATAATGCTTATTTTAATAATATAAATGAACAAAATGAAAAAGATAAAATTCAATATGAGAATAAAATTGAAGAATTAAATAAAGAAATTTCAAATTTAAGAATTGAAAACGACAGAATAAATAATATTAATTTAAATTTAGAACATACTTTAAGGGAAAGAGATAATATTATATCAAAATTAAATGAACAAAATGATAATTTAACCCAAAGATTAAATAATTTAAGACTTAATCCAAATATAAAAAATAATAATGAATTATATTTAATTAATTCTTCAAATCAAAAATTTAATGAAGATTTGAATAAAAACATTCCAAAAATAAATGATATATATTATAATAAAGAGATAAATCAAACTATTGATAATGAATCTAAAAATTTGAATAAAAATAAAGTTATAAATATAGATAAATTACCTTTAGAAGATAATAAAAATTTTGTAAATATTGGAAATTCAAATAAAATTAGTTCAAAAGAATGTTTAAAATGTAAAGAAAAAGAATCAAAAATTTCTAATTATATCAAAGAAATCTCAGAAGATAAATATTATTTTATCACAAAATCAAATTTAGAAATTCCACAAATAATGAATAAATTATTTAACAAATTCTTAAATATAATAGGAAAATTGAATATAACAAAAGAAAATTTTTCAAAAATTTCTCAAGATAAAAAATTAAAAGTATCTCAATTAGTTGATATATTAAATCAAATTGAAAAATTATTTCAAAATTTATTAAATAATTTAGATAAAGTTAATAAAAATATTATTCAAAATTCAAATGATATTATGCCAATATTTAATTTTGTTTCTAATATTGCATACGAAGATAATTATGATTTAGATAAAACAAAATCAATAAATCCTTATGAAAGTTTAAATAATATTTTAGATAATTTAAATGAAAATATAAATTATAATAACCCAATTGATGCTATTAATAATAATAATAATTTTGAAAATAATAATCTTCAAATCACAAATTTAATGCAATTTTTTGATATAAATCCTAAAATTTTTTCATCATCTGAATTAATGAAATATTATTCTATTTATGAAAATCATAATATTAATGAAGTTTTAAACATATTTAAATCTAATTGCCATGAATTAAAAAAAAATTTAGATAATATTCAATTAACTTATGATACAGAAAGTAATTATGATTCAAGTGATAATAAATGGGTAAAGAATTCATTAATAGGTTGGCATAATGAAATAAATACATATAAAATAGTAAATGAAAAAATTATGGCTTTAAAAAAATTTGAGTTTGATTATTCAATTATAATGGAATTAATAAAAAATTATTTAGTTGCATTTGAAATGATGTTTAGAGTAATTCAATCAGAAAAGAATTTTAACAATATAAATATTTCTCAAGAAATAAATGAATTATATAATGTCTTTGAAGATTTAATTTTTTATAAAATTGACGAAATGGGAGATGATATAATTTTTAATAGAAGGTTTTTAACCAAATTATTACATAATCATAAAGAGTATTTATTAATTTTTTATGATTTATAAATTTTTTTCAATTAAAATATATAATATTAAATAATTAATATTTAATATTTTATTTTATTTATTTTTAAAAAAATAATGATAACTTTCAAATTATATTGTTTAATAACTTTAATAGGAACATTTTATTATTTATTAAAATTATATTTCCAAGAAAAACAATTTTATGTATTCACAATATATGTTTCAAAATCTAAATTTTATTATTTCCTAATAATTAACTTCATGATAATGGTAATGTCTTGTTTTGCAAAAATTACATTAAAATTATTATATGGTGAAATAAGATTAAGTGAATTAAGTCAAGTTATTGAAAAAGTTAAATTAAAATTTATTCAAATTTTATTTTTATTTTTTATGCTTAGACCAAATTTAGATTTTGGTATAATGATTCTAATAACTCTATTCTCTTATATTGGTTTTATAACATCAATTGGATTTAAAAGGAGTTCTTATATTGCTTCAACTAATGAAAAATCAAAATTTATTCAAATAAAAATAATTGTATCTTTTATTGTTTTAGGAATTATAAATTATTTATTATATGACAAATATTATATCTCTATTGATGAATTAGAAAAAAATAAAAACAATCCAAATTTAATCGTCTATTATATTTTTAGTTCAGAATTTTTAATACTTTATATAAGATTAGTGGCTAAATTTTACAAATTATCTGTTAATTTAACTTCAATTAATAAAGGAATAATTTGGGAATATCGTCCTTTAGTTTTTAGTCTAATAAGTACTATAAAATATTTTATCAAATTAATTTTTGAAATTAGATATTGTTATATTATTTTTGTTTTGGGAAAAATAAATGCTTATTATATTATAGATATTCTTAAAGGAATATGGAAATTATTAAAATTATTAATAAAAATATATGATAATTATAATAGTTCAAATTATATAAATAATTTGGTAGATTATAAATCAATTACAACATTTGAAAATATTATTAAAAATTATCCAAATATTACATTAGAAGAAAATGAAAAAATAAAAAATGAATTGAGTGTAATTTGTAATATTTGTTTATATGAAATTGAAAATGGGAAATATTTATCTTGTGGTCATATTTTTCATATTAAATGTATTAAAGAATGGATTATGGTAAATTCAAATTGTCCAATTTGTAAATCTCCAATTATAAAAGAAAATGGAATAAATTCAAAATTTTATAATCAACAATTAGGTATTAATAATAATAATCATCAAATGACAAATGAAGAAATTTTACAAAATTTGAATTTAGAAAAAAAAAGTAAAGAGAATACATTTATTCCAAAAAAAAACAGTGAATTTGAAAAATATAATTATTATAGAAAAATTCAGAATTTATTAGATAAAAAAAATAAGAATAAGAATAAGAATAATAATAATGAAGAAAACATCAATCCAGGAGCAATTTCTTTTTCTCTTCCTTGTGAAGCAATATTAAATAGAGGAATAAAAAATGAATTAAAAAGAATTAAAATAGAAATTCAAAATAAAAAAATAATAAACTTGTATGAAAATCCAATAAACACAATATCAAATTATAAAGAAAAATCAGATTAAAAATTATATAAATAATATAAATTAATATTATTAATTAAAAATTAAAAAATGGAAAAATATATAAATCCAACTGAAAGAGTTGCAAACAAATTATATGAATATATTACTCAAACAGATGAAGGAAAAAAAAAAAATAAAGAGAAGTATTTTGGAAAAAGAAAAAAAAAAGTTCAAAATAATAAAATATTTGATAAAAAACAAAATAATACTTCTATTAATAATTTAGAATTAATTGATATAAAATTAGCAGTTCGTTATGAAGAAGATGATTATTATTTAAGAGATGATGATATTTTTAATAATTTAAGAAGAGGTGATTCATTAACTTATAATACTGAAACTAAAAAATATGGAATTGGAAGAATTGGTTTAATTAAATTTTTTGATTATAAAAAAAAATATAATGATAATGAAACTTTAATGGAAAATAGAGTTTTAGGAAATGTAAAAAGTTCAAAATTACCTTTAATAGTATATTTAACTGAAAAAGCAAATGGAGAAAATTTCCAAGTATCATATAATAATGAATTTCAGTGTTGGATAATAGGTTCAAAAAATGTAACTTTAGCTGCAAAAGATATTAATGATTTAGAATATTATAAAAAAACACCAAATAATAATAGATATAGTTTCACATTAATTTTTGCAAATTTATGGTTTAAAATATTAAATGAAAATGTAAAAGATAAAATTGAAGATTTTAAAAAAGAAATTGGAAATTATACTTTAATTGGAGAACATGTTGGTGATTTGTTACATCAACATATAAAAATATATGATAAAAAAGATGTTATGTTCTTTGGTATTGTTAATAATGAAAAATATGATAATGAAATTTGTTTACCTTTAAAAAAATCATTTGAAATATTTAAAAAATATAATTTATCATATGTACCAATTGAACCTTCTTCTCAATTTGAAAATTTTGATAAATTAAAAGTTTATATTGATGAAAAATATGATGAAGTTTTATTAAGAAATTTGGAAAAAGGAGGAGAAGGTTGTGTTATTTATATATGTGAAGTTGATGAAAATGAAAATGAAAAAGTTTTAACTTTAGCAAAATTAAAAACATTTGAATATAGATTTTATAGAAAATTAAGAGAAAAATGTAAAGCATTAAGAAATAAAAAACCAAAAAATAAAGATTTTTTAAAAAAAAATATGAGAGAAGAATCTGAAGAAATTATTGAAAATTTAAAAGATAAAATTAAATTTGATGATTATATGAAATTTGGTGATTTTGTTATTGATTATAATCAATTTGATAATAAAGATTATTCAAATGTATTTGCTCAATTTATTTCTGAAATGAAAATTATGTATGAAAAAAAAGAAGAGTTTAATAATATTAAATCAGCTTTTAATAAAAAATTTGATTATTATTTTAGTAATGATAATGATGATGAAAAAATACAAAATACAAATTCTATTGAAGAAATAGAAAAAAAAAATGTAAAAAGTAAAAAAATAAAAAAAAGTTTAAATTTTGAAGATGATAATTTAGAAGAAAATGAAGAAGAAGAAGAATTTTTAAATCAAAAAAGAAAAGATGATTAATTTAATTATTTAATTTAATTATTTTTAAGCAAAAATATATACTTACCAAAAATTAAATAAGGTATAGAACAAATACGCTCATCTTTTATATATGATTTTAATAATAATAAATTATTAAAAAATCTTTTATTTATTTCTTTTGAAAATATTTTTTCATATGAAATAGATTCTATATTATCATAATAATTTATTATATCAAAACCTAAAGATTGAATTTCATATTCAAAATCATTATATTGAATATTAATATCTTCTTTTTCTTTTTCTAAAATATTTTCAATTATATTTCTATTTGAATTAATTATTGATTCAATCAATTCATAATGATAAAATAAATTATAACAAATACATGAATATATAAACAGTTCATTATAATAGTTATTTTTTTTTTCAAATTTTTTATCAGGTATAATGATTTGTAATAATTTATTAATTATTTGATTTAAACATCCAAAAAAATGATTTGGTAAATTAACTAAGTTTTTTGTAATTAATGTATCATTAAAATTACTTACTAATAAATATTCTAAATTATTTATATTATATCTAAATAATAATTTGTATAAACAATCTATAAAATCTACTAATAATGGTGTCAAAATTATAATAGTTTTAAGAAAAAAAATTTGTTCATTTGATAAATCACGATTTTTTTTATTCATAAAATTATGAATTAAATTTTTATAGTCCAAAAATAAATTATTATTTATATTTCCCTCTTTCAATAATTGTAATTGTAAATTAAGATCTTTTAAATATTTGTTTATTTTTTTATCTAAATTGAAAATAATTTGATTCTCATTTTTCATTTTTGGAATCATTGATTGCTGTATATATTTATTTGAATAATAAAAGTCTTTATATATTTCATCAAAAGTAACATTATTATCATTTCCTTCATTATTATATTTATTATTATTTAATTCATTTAAATTAAAATTGTTAATAATTCTCTCATCCCAAATCAATAAAAATTGTTGAGTTGATAAATCTGATATATCTAAATTTTTAAAAAGATTTTTTTCATCTGAAGAAAAAACAATGACATTAGCAAAATCTGTTTTATAAGATTTACTAAATTTTATTATTTGAAATTTATAATCTTTATATTTATTAGGATATTTAAATAATAATCCTTTTCCTTTTAAAATAAAATTTTTTGTATCATTAGGATTATTATTAGGAGAAATTTTAACATAAATATATCCAGATTTTAATTTTGAATGATATTTGTCATTATCAAATACTCCTCTTAATATATATGATTTTTCTATATAAAGAAATCCTTCTTCTTTTAATATTTTATAATTTAAATTATAAAGAGATTCATGTAATCTGAGAATAAATTTATCTTTGTAAGGTCTAATTTTTGAATAAAATTGTATTAATTCTTCAACCCAATTAATATCTGATTTTAAAAATGAAAAAGAATATTTTAATGTATTTATATGATTTTCAAAAATTTCATTAAATATTTTATTATTTATTATAAATTTTAATAAAGGTCTTATAAATTGATAATTAAAAAGTATTTTTTTAGGATTAGAAATTTCATATAAAAAAATATTATTTTGGATTTTTTGAGAAAAATTTGGTGAGTAAAAATAAATAGTGTCTTTAGGCTCATTTATATAACTCCAAATTCCATAATATCCATTATATAATGCAATAATATAACATGTATTACTATCTATATTCTCAATTATTTTTTTTAATAAATTTTTGGAAATTTTGTTACAATTTAAATTTGACCTTTCTTTAATTTCCTTTATTGAATTTGAATCTTTTTCAATATTTTTCTCATTTTTAATTTGAAAATGATTTATAATTGGATTAAATAAAATAATATTTTGTTTTTTATAATCCAACAATTTACCTTTGGGTATTAATTGATTTGTATTTTTTATAAAATAACATGATAAATGATTAAATTGATATTCTGAATATCCAAAAAAATGATATATATTATTTATCCCTTTTTTTAATATTCTAATTATATATCCCGCAGTGAATTTATCTCTTATATTTAAAGTTTCATTTTCATTGAATCCTCTGAATTTTAAATATATAATATTTTTTTTCATATCTTTTTTTTGGTTTGTTTCTGAGTGATTTAAAAAGAATAACTCTTTGCTAGGAAATGGAATAAAACAAGTTATATTATTTATAATCAAATTATTAATTTCATTTTTGGTTCTAATAATTGTTAACTGTTTCTTAAAATTTTCTTCTATATAATTAAATAATTCATCAGAATTCATTTTATAATCTTGAATATTTTCCTTAAAAACATCTAAACAAATTGTTTTTAAAATAAAATAAAATTTATCATAATTTTTTAAAAAATTTTTAAGAGATTTATTTAATAACATTTTTAATAATCCATAATATGTTATAACTCTAAAAGAAACTAAATTTAATAAAATCCAAATACAATCATATTTAAATATATTCTTATTCTCTATTAAAAATTCAGAAATACTTTTAATTTCATTTGAAATAATTTTTATATTTTTTGAATAAATTTTATTATTTAAAAACCATTTATCTTTAAATAAACTAAAAGATAACATTTGTAATAGATTTAAATAATTAATTTTAACTTTCAAAATTAAATTTTTAAATTTTAAGTTATCAAATTCATCATTAAAATTTTTAAAAATAAATAAACGAAATTTAATATCAGATTCACCATTATAATTAAATTTATTTAAATAAATAAATAATTCACAATTTAAATTTTGATTAAAAAAATTTTTAAAATCAGTAATATAAAATAATTTATTAATATCATCAATACTAAAAAAAAAATTCACAGATGTTTCCCAACTTGAAGTTGGTAAATAATTTTTTTTTCTAGTAATTTGGTGACCATTAATTTCTTTAGTATAAGTTTCATATTTTTCAATAAGTTTTATTTCTTCTTTTAATGGTTCAAGTAATTCAATTAAATCCTTATATAAAACAGGGAATTTTACTTTAAAAGATTTAGAATGTTTTTCAAATTCAAAATGTGCTTCTTTAGAAGATATTTTTAAATCATATAAAGTTAAACTCATTAAATTATTTTTATTATCTCCATATTCAAAACTTTCTAAAGAATAAAAATTAATCTCAGTTTTATTTTCATTTATCTCCATTTTCTTTATTATTTTAAAAAAAAAAAAATTAATAAAATATGGAAATTGCTATGCCATATTTTTACAGTGAAAAAATATTAGTTGATATGTGTAGAAATTATTCTTATTATGCATATTGTAAAGAATTTGAACAAGAAAATGAAAAAAAACAAATCCCTGAAAAAATTAATTTTATAAAATATTTTCCAGATGCATTTTTATTTATACAAAATATAGATGAAATATTCACAAAAAAATTAAAAGAACAATTAGTATATAAAAATTTTAATATTAATATGGAAATAAGAAAAATATTATCAAGAGAAACAAATTTACATTTAAAAGAAATAGATAATTTTATGTGTGAAGAATGGTTTAATTTAAGATTAAATACAAAAATGCATTCTAGTATTTTTTTTCATTTAGCTTATTCAAATATGCCAAAATTAATTTGTGAATATGATAAAAATATTTTATATTGGAGTATTTTATTTCATGATACAGGAAAGCATTTACAAATGAATCCTTTTATTAAAGAAGATTATTCTGGAATGATAATTGATAGAACTCATCCTTTAAAAAGTGTTATTATATTCATAAAATCATTTTTAAAAAATGAATTAATATTTTTTGAAAATGATAAACAAAAAAATGAATTTTTAAAAATTTTTGATAATTTTACTTATATAATATTTAATTCCTATTCTTTTGAATATATTGAACTAATTGAGAGAAATTATTATAATATGAGTTTAGATAAAATTAATGAAATGGATAAATTTATAATGTATTTAAAAGAAATGAATAATAATAAATGGATTTATGATATATTTATTTTAATTTTTTTTCATCAAAGTCTTCCTAATAATGATTATAATATGAATAAACCATTATTACCAGAATTATATATTAAAAAATATTTTAATAAAAGATTAATTGAATTAATGAGAATTATTATGGTATATGATTCTTGTTCACATTCTCTTTTCAGAGGAGGAATTTGGGTAAAACAAATTAATAAACATATTGATATATTAAGAAATTTATTTAATTAAAATATCAATAATGTTAATTTCAATTTAATTAAAAATTCCATAATTTTAAATAATAATCATTAGAAAATGATATAAAAGTATTTTTTAAATTTGGATATAAAATAATTCCTATTATCTCTTTTTTATGACTTTGTCTTTCTTTATATTTTTTATATTTATCATCACCACTTTTTTGATAAAATTTTATTGTATAATTTTCATCATCGTCATTATTATTTTTCATTTCTGATGTTAAAAGTGTTATTTTTTCATTCATTTTTAAAACACAAATTGATAAACATATATAATCAATTTCAATTGTATAATCAATATTTATTATTAATTCTTTTGAAATTGAAAAAATTATTATGCTTTCATTTCCAACAACAATTTTAATTAATTCTTCATTTTCATCAAATAATTGTAAAGAATTTTTATAATTTATTTTCATATTATTAATTATTTCATAATCATGAGCAATTTTATGAAACATATTTTGATTTTCATGAAAAATAAAAGTACCTTCAGAGCCTGATGATACTAATATTTTAAAATTTTCATTATAAATAATTGAATAAATTTCTCCAAGTAATCCTTCTTTTTCTTTATTTATTTCATACATACAATCATCATCAAAGTTTCTTTTATTCCATTTTTTAATTGTTTTATCTTCAGAACATGTAAAAAAATAATCGTTATAAAGTAATATTTTATATATAACACTTTTATGACAATTTCTCCTTTTATTCTCTTCATATTTAAATTCATCATGATTACTTTTCCAAATTTCTATATCTCCGTTTGATAAACCAAAATATAAAGTACTTTGAGAATCAATGGCAATACTATATATTTTTTCATCATTTTTTTCAATTTTTTGATATAGAATTCTTTCAAAATTTGTATTAAACAATGAAAAAAATCCATCTAATGTAGCACATATTATATTTCCTGAATTAAATATTGCAACATAAGATATTGGTTGAAATAAACAAATTTCTTTTTTCAATGCCATTAATTTATTGATATCTGAATTTTTATTTAGACATTCTCTCAAATAATTATTTTTTGAATCCTTCATATTAAATAAATTAAAAAAAATAATAAAATAATAAATTTAAACTAAAAAAAATCAACATATCAATCCCATATTTTAATAGTTCTATCAGCTGAACATGAAACTAATCTCCCATCTTTCATTTGGCAAAGATCATAAACAGTATTTTTATGACCATTAATAATTTGAACACAAGAATAATCTTTAATATCCCATAATCTAATTGTACAATCACATGAACCAGAAGCTAATCTAGTATCTTTTAATTGAATTAAAGAAACAATTCCTTCAGTATGTCCATTTAATATTTTAATTAATTCAATTTTATTTCCTTTAATTTCTGGATTATTATTAAATGATAATATATGAATTGTTTTATCTATTGAAGCAGATGCAAATTCTCCTTTTTTATTTATTAATGTTAATACTCTTTGAACTTCATCATTATGACCCTTATATGTTGATATACATTTATTTTTATTTAAATCCCAAATTTTTACCATTTTATCAGCTGAACCTGAAATTAAAATATCTGGATATAATTCATCTATTGAAAATATTGTATTTTCATGTCCTTTTAATATTTTTATTATTTTTAAATTTGAATTTATTATTTTTATTGTTTCATCTCTTCCACAATATCCTATATTCCCATTTGATAATTTTTTTAGACAATGTACAAATATTGCTTTTGAAAATATTGAATTTATTTTTTGATATTGTTTTTTTGGTATATTTTCAGGTCCAAAAATAGGATTTTTTTTTTCAAATTTTCCATTTGGATAATATGTTGTAATATTTTTATCATTTATTTCTTTATATTCACCTTCATTAATATTAATATGATAATCATTAACATCCCATTCAATAATTTGATCATCTCTTCCTCCAGATAATAATTTATTTTCATGAATATTTAATAAAGAAAAAATAAAATCATTATGTCCTTTCATTGTTGCAATACATTTATAATTATTTTTATCATCATTTAATGATAATATATCCCATATTTTAATATATTGATCTTCAGAACCAGATGCTAAAAATCCAGAATCAATTTGAGATAAACATGTTACTCCTTTTGTATGTCCTTGTAATATTCCTGAACAATACATATTAAAATGAATAAAATTAAATTTATAATTTAAATGTTCTTGATTTGAAAAATCATTTATTGATTTTTCTATATTTTGAAGTGGTGTTAAGTCTTCAGGTATAAATGATATTCCTTTAAAATCTTTTTTTATTTTTTTTATTATTTTATATCTATTTACACTTATTTTATTACTTATTTTTGTATCATTATAATATATCTTATATATATTTAAAAGAGTATTAAACATGTATTCAATATTTTGTAAATTTTCTACATATTGTTGTTTATAATTTTCACTCATTTCTTTTAATTGTTTCATTAAATTTTCTATTATATTCAACTTTTTATTGTTTTCATTATCAGCAAAAGTTTCAAATTCTTGTTTAATTTTTAAAACTTCTTTTTCAAAATCTTCATATTTTTCATATGTAAAGTTTGGTCTTCTAATATTTCTTTTTCTAAAATATTCATCTAAAGAAACAATATTATGTCCTTCATTTTCATTATGTCTTTGTTCATCAATGCATTTTTGACATATTTCAACTTTACATTTTTTACAATATGAAATTAATTCATTTCCATAATGAATATTACAAGTATTATCATTATTTCCTTCATTTCTTGAAAAATTAAATGATAAAAATTGATTTAATTCTAAATATGTCATTATTATATTTCCTTTATTACAAATACAAGGTATTAATATTTCTTTTTTATTTTCTAATCCTGATAATTCATCTAAAAGAAGAAGACGACTTATACATGAATAACATATCATATGTCTACATGAAAATATTTGAAATGAATTATTTTGTATATTTAATTTACAAATATAACATGTTCCCAAAAATATATCTTTTTTCTCTTCATCTTTTACTTCATTATTTACTTTTTCTGAATCTTTATAAAAATCTTCATTCATTTTTCAATATATTTTTTTTTTGAATATTATTTTATTTTTAAATAATAAAAAATAAATGGAAGAAATAGAAAGAAATTCAGGTTTATATCCATTAAGAAAAAAATATAATACTAGAAAAAGTATAATTATAAATATTTAAATAACAAAATCAATTTAGGTAATCATATTAAACCATCAAATAATTTTTCCTATGATAAATTTAATGATATTTATGATGAATCAACAGGAAAAAATAAAACAATTTTATCAAAAAAAAATGAAACAACAATTTATTTAGTTAAAAATAAAATTGATAAGAAAAAATATATTAATAAATCAATTAATATAGAAAAATTTCCAGAAAAAAAAAATTCAATTAGAAAAATAATTGAAGTATTACAAAATCCAAAAATAAAAAATAATAAAAATATTCTTAAATTATATTGTTGTCATAAATCAGAAAATAAATTAAATTTAATATATGATTATTTCCCAAATGGAAATTTATATGATTATATAAATGAAAAAGGTCCTTTCTCAGAAGAAAATTCTTTTGTTATTTTTTATCAAATTTTAATCACAATTGAACTTTTTCATAAACAAGGATTTATATTAAGAAACATTTCACCAAAAAAAATATTAATAGGTGATAAATATCAAATTTATTTTTATGATTTTTCAGAAATTGTACAAATAAATGATGAAATTAATAAAAATTTATATACTTTTGAAGAAGATATTATTCCTTTAGGATTTATTTTACAAATATTAATTAAAGGTTTAGATTATGATGAAGATAATGTTTTTATAGAAGAATATAAAAAAAAATATTATGATAAATTAATAAATGATTTAATGAACAATGATAAAATTAAATCAATTCAAGATATTTATCAATATCAATGGATAAAATTATTTTTAGATGATCCAAATCAAATTATTTTATCTAGATTTAGAGAATTTACAAAAAGTAAAAATAAAAATAAAACAAATGTTGAAGAAAGTTTTCAAAATGATATTGTTTTTGATTCATATAATCCAATGAAAACAACAACAAATGATACAAATTCAAATAAAGAATATTTAGATATTTTACATAATAATTACGATGTTGATTATCAAAATGATACAATTGAAAATGTAATATATAAAAGAGGAGAAAATAATAATAATATTAATTATAATGATTATAGTCAATATTCTTTTAAAGATAATAAAAAGAATAATTTAAATGAAAGTTATAATTTTACTCAAGATAATGAAAGTGATAATTATTTTCCATTTTCTAATTCTCAAAAGGAATTCTTTAGTGCCATAAAAACTAAACCTAAAAAAAAAGCAATTTTGCATAATCCAAATAAAAGTTTTTTGGGAAGATTTGGAGATTTTATGGGAGGAACATATTGTCAATGAAATATTAAAAATACTTAATTATAAATATAAATTAATTTTAATTAATTGAAACAATTAATTTTATACAATTATTTATAATCATTAATAATTTTATTATGAAAATATTTTACTTCTTCTACTATTTTATCATTTTCACAATTCATTAATTTATCTAATGCTGATTCTAGTCCAAAAGATAACATTAAATTAAAATATTTTTGATTATTATTATCAATTAAAATAATTGTATGAATACATTCAAAAATTAATTGAATTACATCGAAATTATTCTCAAAAATACTTAAAGAATAAATTAAAAACATTAAACAAATTGATGATTTGTAATCAATAAGCATAAAGAAAAATTCATTTATTTGATCATTAAGAACAATATAAATTATATAAATGATATGTTTAAATGAATTTAAAAGATTTTCATTTACTTTATAATTATTCGAAAACATTTCATAAATATTTATTCCAATTTCAATAATTTTATTTATTATATTATTTTCAAAAAATATATAAAGATTTCCAGGTAAACTTGCCATTAAATTTCTAATTATCCAAAGAGTATTTTTTATAATAAATTCATCATTATCTTTTAATAAATAATTAATAAAAGGAATTATACCATTTTTAATTAAAACATAACTATTTTCATCTTCTCCTGAAGTTATATTTCCAAAAATTTTTAAAACATATAATTTCAATTGTAATATTTCTTCATTTTTATATAATGAATTTTTGATATCATAATAAAATTCTATAATTTTTATATATGTATTATTTCTTAATAATTCATCAATTATATTTATATTTTTTGTATCAGAAAATTTATATATGATATATAAAATCATATTTATGATTTTAAATTCGCTAACTACATTTATTTTCTTTGTTAAAAAAGGAATAACTTTTTTAAATTCTTTATCATATCCATCAAAAAAAGTAGTTCGACAAATATTACATATTACATATATTAATATAGAATTAATTTCATCATCAAATTCATATTTATCTGATATAATTTGAAATAAATCAAATATATTATTTTGGAAAAAATATAATTTATTACCTAAATTTCTAGAAGTTAAATGTCTAACTAACCATAAAATATGATATAACATTATTTTATCATTTAAAGAATTGACAATGAAATTTAAAATATATTTTAAATTATTTTTTTCATTTCCTATTTTTGTTTCTCCTTCATTTTCATATGAAATATTAATAAGAATCCAAATTGTTTCAAATAAAATTTTTTTGTCATTAATAAATGCAAGATATGAAACAATTTTATTAATTAAATTTTGTTCAATTTGATAAGAAATAATTTTAATATTTTCATCTTCATTTTCTTTTTGAGAAATATACATTCTAACAATTAAAAGAGCATATTTATTTAAATCTTGAAAATCTGAGTAAAAATAATCTTTCAGTAAATCAATGTTAAACTAAATTATAAAATATAATTAATTTAAATTACATTTAAAATGAATTTATTATAATCAATTTCAAATTGTTTTGGAATATTAATATCTGTTTCAAATAACTTATATTTTGAATTATTAATTGAATAATTTTCTGGAGTGATTTTTCTCTTTGATGATAAAACTGTATCTAAATGACTTTTTCTTAAATTTAAATGCCCTTTTGAAATTCTATCCTTCATATCAATTATTTCTAGATATATTACAATTTATTAATTTACTTAATTTATTATTGATTTTTTGATTTCTAAAATTTGAAATTTCTTCCATTTAATAAAACTAAATATTTTTTTATTTTCAATTAAAACAAATTTTTATAATAAATTATATAATTTCATATACAATAATTTGTTAAATATATTTTTAAACCATATAATTTAAATAATTAAAAATATGCACTTAACAAAATTAATAAAAAAAATTGAAATAATTAAAACAATAATTACAAATTACCAATAATTATAAATTACATTTAATTTTCATGTTCAACTAATTTTTTTGTTGATTTTGGAAATTTATTACCTTTTCTAATTTTAACTTTATTATTATTTTTATTTGATTGAGCATTACAAACTTCATTTTCACTTATTTTATCATTATTTTGAATAGATTTAAATCCAGAAAGATCACTTGTTTTTTGTCCATTTTTATTTTTATTTTCATTATTAATATTTTTCCTTTTTGAATTTGAATTTGTTAAAAGATTATTATTAATATTTGAATGAGTTTTACAAAAAACGAGTTGTTTATTTTGTTGAGGATTTGATATATGACTTGTTTCATTACTTGATTCATTTTCATAATCTAAATTTTTTTTATTTTCACTTTTTGATTTATTTATTAATGGAGTATTTTTTTTATAATTTGAATAATTTTGTTTTATTTGATTTGAAGGTTGATGAAATATAAAATTAATATTTTTAGCTCCATTTCTAGAAGAAGAAGCTTTCTTATTTTCATTACCATTATTATGTATTTTAATAGTTGATTCATTATTATCTTCTTTTTTCTCTTTTTTTTGATAATGATTTAATTTTTTAAAATTTTCAAAAAATATTGTAATAGTTAATAAAGCTTTAAATTCTTTTATCTTTTCAGTTTTTTCATATTCATCAACAATAGTTAAAGGAATTTGTCCTTTTTCACTTCTAGTTATCCATGGATGTTTTAAAGCTCTAAAAGTACCATATCTAGAAAAAGGTTCAAATTTACATAATTTTAAAAATAAATTTCTAGCAAGTAAAGGCATATAATTTGGAAAGTCAAAATTATCTTTTTTTAATTTTAATAATTCTTTAACATATTCATCATGATTCATTTTTTTTTTATAAATAGGATGTGAACCACCAGAAGCTAAAACATATAAAATAATTCCAATAGAAAATAAATCAACTAAATAATCATATTTTCTTTTTTCAATAATTTCAGGAGCCATATATAAAGTAGTACCACAAGTTCCTTGAATTAATTTTTCTAAAATATAATTATCTAAATGATAAGCAAGACCAAAATCACATAAAATAATTGAATCTAAACAATCTTTTTTTTTAAACATAATATTTTCTGGTTTTAAATCTCTATGAATTATACTATTTTGATGTAAAAATTCAACTGCTTCTAAAATACCTTTTATTATTATTGCACATTCTGAATCTTTAAATAAATAATTATCATTCTTATTAGTATATCTTCTTATAATTAAATCTTTTAAAGAACCTCCTTCAATTAATTCCATAAATATAAAAAAATATTTTGGAGTGTCTAATACTTCATATACATTTAATATTCTTGGATTATCTAATTTTTTTAAAATATTTACTTCATTATTTAAAAATTTTAAATCATAAATATTATTTTCACCTTTATTGACAATTTTAATTGCTAACTTTTCATTTGTTTCTAAATCAATTGCACTAAGTACTAAACCAAATGAACCAAAACCAATTATATCTATTGGATAATATGCTTCTGTAAATGCAATTGAATATCCATTTGGAAATTCAAGTTTTAATTTATTAAAATTAATATGAAATGGATTTTTATTTAATTTTTCATAATTGATATCTTTATTATTTTTATTTTTTGATAATTGAGAAACATTTATACTTCCTTTTCTTTGATATAATAAATCATTGTCTTTTAAATACCTTTCATATATAAATTCTTCAAGAGAAACTTTTGGAATTGAACGATTTTTTTTTAGTGTATCAGCAATATCTATTATATCTAATACATTATCTGTTTTATATTTTTCTGTAATTTTTTTAAATCTACTTCTTTTTGGTTGAATTTCCATCTTTTATTTATTTATTTTTATTCTTTTAATTTATTTTAAAATGTTTAATATATTTTTTTATTTTATTTTTTATCTTACTACTATATAATAAAACATCATTAAAAATATATATATAACAATTATTTTTCACTCTTTTTTATGATTTCATATATATGAAAAAAACTTTTTAATAATAAAAAAAAGGTATTTTAATTATTTTTCATTTTACTCTAAACCAAAAAAAGAAGTATCATTTCCTAAAATAATATCAAAAGCTTTTTTCATTTCTTCTTTAGTAGAATATTCAGGTAATAAAATTCGATTAAAACAAGTTTTAGCTTCAATTAATTTAAAATCATTATTTTTACTATCATCTAAAATTAAAGTTAATTTTGGTTCAATAGTAAATTTTTGTATTTTATTATTTACTCCTTTTAATCCATTAAAACCATCAATTGGAACATGAATTGAACTAGTACAAAAATGGAAAAAATTAAATAATTCATTTTGAGATAATTCTGATAAAACTTCCCAAAATAATTGAATAGTTTTATTATTTTGATTATAATGTCCTTTATAAATTGTATTTTTTTTCCAATCTTCTAAATCAATTGTTGTTTGTCCAGAAAGTTGAAAAGCAAATTCTTCTGGTTTGAAAATTTGGCATATTTTATCTCCCATAATACTAAAAAATCCCTTTTTAATTTTTTCAATTTGTTCTTCATACCTATATAAAGTTTCATAATAAATAACTTTTTCAATAAATAAATCTTTATTATCATTTCTTAAATTAATATTATTACCATTTGGTATTAATTCAATTTCTTTAACAATACCATTTTCATCTTTTAAATTCCAAACAAATTTAATTTCATTTAAAAATTCATTAGAATCAACATCTTCAATTTCTTTTATTTGCTTTAATGAATTATAAAGATCAATATCAAAAAATTGAATATCAAATAATTCAATTTTTTGACCAAGTAAATATTTAATTACAGTTCTATTTAAAATTTCAGAAATATAAACATTATCAATTAAAGCTTTTGCTCCTAATTTTCCAAAAAATTCATAATAATTTAAATTCATATCTTTATATTTAGGATAAATTAAATAAGTTCCTTTTATAATTGAATTATTATTATTTTCAATAAAAAATTTATTTTTCTCATTAAAAAATTCTCTATATAAAGCAGAATACCATTCCCTAAAAACTCCTCCTGCATCATGTCCAACTTCATCAACAAAATGTATTTGTATTGGTTCTATTACATTTAATTCTTTAGTAGTCATAAATTGATTAAATGACTCTTCTAAAATATTATTTCTATTAATTACTAATAATGGATTTTGATTTTTATTATTTACATTAATAATATAATTTTTAATATAATTAAAAAGAAAAATTCTTTTTTTATATAAATTATCACAATTTGAAATTTCTTCTATTGATAATTTACTTACAGAATTAATTAAATCTGAATTAAAAGGAATTTTACCAAAATTTTTCCACATATATAAATTTGTTCTTTCATTTTTTACAATTCTCCAATCAATAATAAATTCTGGCCTATAATTACTATAATTATCATTTTGGTCTATAATATTTCTTGATAAACTATTTGCAAGATGCATTAATAATCTATTATTATTATGAATTTGATTATTTTGTTTAAATTCATTACAATATTGCATTGATTGTTTTCTTTGAAATGCTAATGAAAAATATTTAATTTTTGGTGTTTTATTTATATCATTTTTATCTTCATTATTATTTTCTTCTATATTTAAATTTTCTAATCTTGGATAATTAAAACAATCAGAATATAATCTTTGACGTCTTTTTAATTTTGGTAAAACTGGAGTTTGTTCTCTTGTTGATATTGTATTTTTTGATTGGTAATTTTTAATATTTTTTTCGTTTAATCTTTTAGCAGAGTCACATGCTCCCATCTTTTTATATTTTTATAACTATATTTGTAATAAATTTGAAATTTTTTTTTATTTTCTAATATTATTTATTTTATATATATATTTAATTAATAAAATATTATTTAAAATGAAATTTAAGTTTTTTAATCTTCTTCAATGTTCCAATTTTCTTCTTTTCCTTCATTATTGGTAATTTTTAATTTACTTAATTTTTTCGAATCAGCAATCTTCACATCTTCATTATTATTTTTAATTTTATTATCTTTATTTTCAATATTAACATCTTTATTAGTATTATTATTATCTATTTTATCCTTATTATTATTATTTTCTTTATTATTATTATTTTCAACAATATTATCATTTTTTCTTAAAGAAGGTTCACTACTTAATTCACTTCTATTTGAAAAAATAAATTTTTCAGAAGTTGTATTATCCCTTGAAATATCTCTAAATATTTCAGCAACATTTGCATCTTCAGTATTTCCACTATTTTCTTCTAGTTTATTTTTTTCTATTGTTTTTATATTTTTCTTAGAAATATTTTTTTTAATAGTTCTAATATTATTTGTATTATTATCCTTTGTTAAATCTCTTTTATGATTTGTTTTAATTTTACCATTTGATTGTCTTCTTATTTTATTTTGTGATTTAGGTCTTATTTTATAAGAAGCACTATTTGATCTTGATTTATTACCTTTAAATTTATATAAATGTTCTTTTTTAATTTGTTGTTGTAATTCAAAAAATTCTTTAACACTCATATTTCTTCTATTATTAATTTCATTTTCTATTATTTTTCTTTCAAATGGATGTGATAATCTTAAATATTCAAAAAATTCTTCTATTTTATTTACTGTTAAATTGTCTACATCTTCTTGATTAATATGTTTATTTTTTTCAGTAAATCTTGACATTATATTTAAAAATAAAAAACTAGTTTTAAAATCTTTAAATGAAATTCCTAATGAAGAATTATTTTCTTTATTATTTTTTCTTGATAATCTTTTAAAAATAAAATTCATTTGTTCAGGTGTTATCAAAATATTTAAAATACAAAAATTAAGTAAAAATTCTTTAAATTCATTTAAATATAAAATATCATTATTTTCTGTCATACTTAAAGTTTTTTTTCCTAAATTATGATACATATCAAATAAAAATTTTAAATGTTCTTCATATTTTTTTATTGTATTTCCTATTTCATTATTTCCATTTGCTAATTCTTCAAGTTTATTTGTTAAATTTTTGTCAAATTCAATATAATCTTTATCTTCATCTAAATAATTTTTATTGATTGTTGGTAATTTTTGATTTGATGGTTTTTTTTCTAATTTTTGTTTTATTAAATTTTCTTTTTGGGTTTTTAATTTTTTAAATTGTTCTGTTAATTTTTTATTTTGTTCATTAAAAAATTTTTTCTTTTCTTCATCTTGTTTTATTTTTATTTCTTTCTCCTTTTCTTTTTCTTTATTTATTTTTTCTAATTTCTCTTCTTCTTTCATTTTCTTTCTTTTATTTATTTCATCTAATATTTTTTTATTTTTTCTTTTATTTTCAATAATCATTTCATGAAATGCTTTTTTCTTTTCATTTTCTTCTTTTTCTTTTTCTTCAATTTGTTTAATTTTCTTTTCTTCTTTTTCTTTTCTATATAATTCAACTTTCTCTTTAATTTCTCTATCTCTTCTTTTTCTCATTTCTTCTTTTCTAATATTATTTTTTCTTTCATGTTCTTCAATTTCCATTTTTTCTCTCATATGATTTGTAATAATTAAATTACCATTTTTATCTCTTCCTTTTAATAATTTTTTCATCATATCTTCAACACAATCTGCAACATCAATTCCAATTTTTTCATATTCTTTTGGTAATTTTGAATATGCAATCATTATACCATTACTCCAATTTTTAACTGTTCCTAATTCAATATTAATATCATATACTTTTTTAATTTTTATAAAATTTTCTAAAAATCCTCCTTCCAAAATTTTAGACATAATTTCATTTAATATTTCATAACAAATTCTATAACTTTCAGTAATATGTGTTAAGAAAGTTTTTGGTATTTTTGATTTGAATGAAATATCAGTTTTAGTTATAATTTTACATCCTGGTGGAAGTAATACATCAATTTCTCCTGTTTTTTTATTTAAATGTTCTCTTAAAAAAGATAATATTTTATTATATTTATTTGATATTAAATCATTTGGTTTTCCATTTAAATTATCTATTATAATTTCTAAAAATTTATAGTAACATTCACTTATTGTATAATTATTTCTTCTTTTACTCATTATAAAATATGATATGATAACTAATAAATTTTTAAATTGATTTTGATTAAATTCATTTAAATTTTGATTAAAACAATTTCTAACACAAACTGATAATTCATCTAATGTAATATCATTATTATTTAATTTTTTATCTCTAAAATATCTTAATATAGAAGCTTTTGTAATTAAACCATTTTCATTACATAAACTTTTCATTAAATTTTTAATTTTGATTTTATATTTTTGATTAATTGCTTCAATTGCTTTTTGTTCTCTTGGTTCTTCTTCATTTAAATTAATAATAAATTTATATTGATTAAAATCTAATAATGTATTTAATTTCATTCTACTTGGTGGTCTTACTAATGATAAATTATGATTTTTTTCTCTTATTATTGAACCTTCATCTTGAATTAATGTATTATTATTTGTTGATGTTTCTAATATTGAATTTAATCTATTTGGTTCTCCTATTCCCATTGCTAAACTTTTTTTTGCTATTTGTTTTTCTAAATTATTCTTTAATTTCTCTTCTTTTATTTTCTTTCTTTCTATTTCTTCTTTTCTTTTTTTTAATTTTTCATCTTTTTCAATTTTTAATTTTTGTAAAACTTTAGTAACACTATCTTGTATACTTTTATTTAAATCAATATCATATTTTTGAGATTCTTTATTTTCAATTTTATAATCAATTTTATTATTTATAATTCTAATTTCTTTAGAATATTTTTCTTCAAGTCTTAAAATAATTTCATCATGATCATTATAAAACCATAATAAACCTAATAAAGCATTTGAATGTCTATCTTTAATTCTTCTAAATTCTTCAACTGCCCAAACTACACTTTCATGAACATTTTGATTTACATTTCCAAAACATTCTAACATTATATCATATGGTGCTTCTAATATTGCATTATCATAAATATTATTTTTAATATTCATAATATATAAACTTAATATTTGTTGAATATATTCTGAAAATTTTTTTTGTATTTTTTCATATATTATTTTATCTTTTTTTAATATTCCAACACTAAAAATAATATCTAAAAGCATATTTGAACATTTTCCATATAATAAATTATTTAATGAAACATTTAATGAAAAATTTACTATTTTTTCTGCTTCTTCTGGTTTTAATCTTGGATGACCTAATATAATTGCTAAAAAGTTAAAATCACATAAATCATAATTTTTTGTATTATTTAAATGTTTTAAATAAGGATTTATTAAAATATCAATTGGTACAGTTTGATTCATTAAATAAAAATTTGAAAAATGTTGTTCAAAAAATTCTCTTTTTGGAAGTTCATCATATTCTTCTATAAATAAAAATACTAATATTTTATATAATAAAGGCCCGTTTTCATTTTTTTTTTTTCCAAATTGTTCCATTAAATAAAATAAATGAGATATTGAAATCATATCTTTTAATAATAATTCTGGATTGTTAAATGTACTTCTTATTGATTCTTTAAATAATTTTAATGTTAAATTTTTCATATTTTCATCAAAATAATTTGAATTATATATCCATAATTCTGTGATTATGTTTAATTTTAAAGGAAGATCAATATAACTTTCTCCTATACAATAATTAAAAATTTTATCAATAAAAGTTTTTATAAATATTTCATCATTATTATTTGAAAGGATTGGGATTATATTAAAGATAAAATTACTTGTTTCTTTTTTTGTAAACATACTCATTTTAAAATTTAATATTAAATTAAAATGTGTTTTAAAATTTATTTAATAATAATTAATTAATTATATTTATAAATGATATATATAAATAATAATATTTTCTTTATAAATAATAAAATATTATTAAATAAAAGAAATTTTAATATTTATTTTTATTTAAAAGAACATTCATTGCTTGAACTATACCACCATTTCTTTGTCTATAAAAACTTTTATATTCATTATTATTTGAATACTTTTTATGTGCATCTTTTAATAAAGACTTAAACGAATTTGGTTGATAATTGTCATTGTTATAAACATAATTTGATGATGATTGTTTAAAAATTCTTGGATAAGAATTAATATTATATAATTCATCCATCTTTTTAATTCTTGAACTATATTTATTAAATACATGTGATGGAGTATTTATAAAACCATATTGTACTGTTTGTGGGAAATTTCTAGTTGTAAAAATATTATTTAACTTATATTGATTTCTTGAATTAATATCAATGTCAATATTTCTATTTGAATTTTTTGTACTATAAGGTAAAGATGTAAAATAATTATTGTTTTGTTTTTTTGATTTTTGTGATAATGTTATTTGAATTGATTCATCTTTAAAATTAATACTGTTTGTTTTACTTCTTCTTTGATTACTAATATTTGAAATAGAATTATTATTATTTATTTTATTCTCTTCATTTGAATTATCATTAATCTTATTAATATTTACTATTTCATCTGATTGTATTCCTATTTCTTCAAATCGTTTAGATTTATTAATTTCATCATCTTTTTTAAAAGAATCTTTAATTTGAGATTTATTTAAATTTATAATTTCTTTTTCATATTCATTTAAAGGAATTTTAGTATTAATTTGATTTGATAATATATCCATTTCAAAATTAATTTGTGAAAGTAAAGAGTTTATATTATAATTATTATTTAATGTATTTAAATTATTGTTTTGTTGATCTTTTAATTTTTCAAATTCAAATTTTATTTCATTTGTCAATATTAATTTATTTTCATCAAATTTTAATTGATTATTACCTTCATCATTTGTTTTTTCTTCTTCCTTTTTTTCTTCTTCATTTTTTTCTTCTTCCTTGTTTTCTTCTTCATTTTCTTTTTTTTTACCACCTTTTTTATTTTTTTTTTCAGACATATTATTATCTAATTACAAAAATAAAACTAAAAAAAACAACAAAAAAAAATAACAGAAAAAAAAAAATTAAAATGGAAAACGAAGAACAAGAAGAAAACATGGAAAAAACACCAAATGAAAATAATGAAAATCCAACAAATAATGAAGAAAATGCTCAAGGAAGTAATGAAATATCAGAACCAAAAAGGGAAAATGTAAAACGTATTTTCCATAATGAAAAAGTAAAAAAATATTTTAAAAATAAAAGTTCAAATTTTTCAGGTAATCAATTTACAGATGTAGAATTTCCTCCTAATAATGAATCATTATTATATTTAAGATCTAGAAATGAATTAGTAAATGATATAATAATGGAACAAGTTGAATGGAAAAGAATTAATGAAATTTTTACTTCTGATAATTTATGTCTTTTTCCTTCTAAAAATGAAAATAATGAAATTGATTTTCAAATAAATTTCAAAGATAATAATGATAATTTAAATAAACATTTTTCTAGTTTTTATCATGCAATATCAATTTTAACTTCATATCCAAATTTAATTGAAAAAATTTTTAAAACTAAAGAAATTCAAAAAAAAGGTTTATATGAATTATATGTTTATATAAATGGTGAATATCAAATTTTAATTCTTGATGATTATTTTCCTATTCAAAATGGAAAATTATTGTTTTCAAAAACAAAAAATGAAGAAATTTGGATTTTACTTTTAGAAAAAGCTCTTGCTAAAATATATGGTGGATATGGAAGTTTATTAAATTGTGATATTAATTTAATATTAACTACTTTTACTGGTTTAAATTGTGAAAGATTAAATTTATTTGATAGTGATGATGAAGATTTAGAAAATATAATAAGAATAAATAAACACAAAAATTTAGTTTTTGTTACTCCAAGTGATGAAGGAGAAAAAAATGGAATTATAAAGAAAAAAGCATATCAAATATTAGAAATTTTTGATGTAAAAACAAATGATGAAAATGGAAATGAAGTAGATTTAAAATTATTAAAAATTAGAAACTTATATGAATATAAAAATTATAAAGGTGATTATTCTCCTAGTTCAAGTTTATTAAATGATGATATTAAAAGAGTAATTAATTATAAAGATGATGAAAAATATGTTATTTATATGTCAATAGATAATTTAAAAACAAATTTTAATAAAATTTCAATTATTCATACTATGTTTGATTGTAATATTAAAATAATAAAAGTTTCAAATACAGTAAATGATGATTCAATAATTGGATTTCCTCAAGTTTTTAATTTATATATTCCTTCAAATACTAAAGTTGCATTTTCTCTTATTATTAAAAGTAATAATAATTTAAATCGTTTAACACCTTCTAATATTTGTATATCAAAATATGAACCAGAAGAAAAAAAACTGATTAATTTTGAAGGATGTTTTAATTCAAATGAAAATGCTGAATTTGCAAGAGAATTAGATGAAGGATATTATATAATATGGACATATTTAATAAAAGAACAATGTAATGAAATAATAAATGAATATTATTTAAAAGTTTCATCAAATGTTTATTTTAAATTAAGACATCAAATTCAAGATACAAAATTTCATTTAATAAAACAAATGGTATATAATGCAATATTACAATATCAAGGCCCTCATATGAAAGATACTGAAATTTATATGATGGATGATAATTATTATAATTATACAGGATTAGGTTTAAAAATAATAATAAATCCTTTTGATGATTGTTATCAAAGATGGGTTTTTCAAAATAATATGGATAATATGTATTTATTATATCCTTATACTAAAATAAAACAATTTGAATTTATTGTACTTCCAAATAAAGGTTATTGCCTTATTTTAGCAATGAAAATAGATAATAATAAAAAATGTGAATTTAATATGAAATCATATTTTAAAACATTAAAATATAATAATCAAGAATTAGAAAATCCAAATAATTATGAAGATTTTAGTTTCTTAGAATTTTGTTCATCCGAAGTAAAAGATGATGAAATTGATTTTAGTTATTATGATTATTTAACTGATGAAGGAATAAAAAAAATGGAACTTCAATTTAATCCAGATAAAATTATTTTAGAACATTTAAATTCAAAATATCCAAAACAAATGGAATTAATTCAAAATTTAGAATCAATAAATAATGATGTTGATTTACGTTTTGTAGAAAAATCAGATTTAAATGGAAATTATATAGGTCAAGTAAATAAAAGAGAAAAAAGAGAAGGAAGAGGATGTTTTATTTCATCAGATGGAAATTCATTTATAGGATATTGGAAAGATGATAAAAAAAATAATAAAGGTTCATTATATGATAAAGATTTTAATATTATTTTAGAAGGAAATTTCATAAATGGAAAAATGAATGGTAATGGAATGAAAATTTTAGAAAATGGAACTAAATATGAAGGTAATTTTGATGATGATAAAATTAATGGTAAAGGAATTTATACATTTAAAAATGGAAGTAAATGGGAAGGTAATAGTAGTAATGGATTAAAAGATGGTATTGGAAAATTAACTGATCCTCAAGGAAATGTTAAAACTGTTGAATATAAAAATGATATTTTAGTTAATAATGATGGTAATGAAAATCCTGAAAATGAATAATTCTTAATTTTTATTATTTTATATTTTTATAAAATTATGGTTTTTTTTATACTTTTTAATTTAAATTTAAATTATTATATTATAACTATTTGAGTATTTTTAAATTTATATTTAAAATTTATTTATTAAAAAAAACGATTTTTCTTTGAGTAATAAACAAAAGTATTTTTCTATAATATAAATATTTAAAAAATTTAAAATAAAATTAAAATCAATATATGAAGAAAATGAATAATCACTATTCTTTATCAACAGTAAATCAAGTTCAAAATTCTAAAAAAAGAAAAAAAATAATAACAAATAAGGAAATAAATAGCCAAAATCCAGTTAAATTAATAAAGCCAACAATAACAAATATAAATTCAATAAACAATGATTTCACAAATTCAAATTTAAATTTTTTAAAAAATAAAAATGATTATGATGAAGAATTTGAAATTATAGAACCAAGTTTACAAAACACAATAAAAAAATCAAAGGAAAAAATACCAATAATCAACAATACACATTCATCAAATAGAAATTTAAATTCTATAAATACAGGTTTTACTTCAACTACAGATTCAAAAAGTTTAAATATTTATCAAAATTTAAATGATGGTTCTTTATCTATAAAAGAAAATAAAATGAAAATAATAAAAAAACCAAAAAAAATTTATGGTTTAAGTGCAAGAGAATTATTAGATATTGTAGATAGAAGGAAAAAAATTTTAGGATTAAGAACTAATTATTCAAAAAATTCTATAAATGATTTTAAAGATAAAAGTGGTGATATGCAAACTTCTTTATTTTATGGTCATAACTATTTTAATGATATTTCTAATAGTATTGATGATAATAATTTTATTAATATGTCATTTTCTCAAATTAATACTCTTAAATTATCAAATATTAAAAATAAAAGTATTAAAAGAAAATTACCTAATAATCCTTCTAAAGACATTGTTAATTTTATATTTGATGAAGAGAAAGAAAAAGATTATATATATCATGTAGAAAATATTAATAATAATATTATTGAAAATAATAATTTTGAAATAGAAAAAAAAGATGATAAAATAAATAATATATATTCAAAGATAGAAGAATCAATATTTAATATAGAAAAAAATTCAGATGAAGAAGAAGAATTAAAATTTAATGAATTTAAAATAGAATCAAATGATGAAACATCATTTGATAAAAATTCAAAAGATAAAAGTGTGATTTTGAATATATCAATATCTTCTCCTGTAAAATTATCAATTTCATCATCTTCTTCTTCATTAAATAAAGAAGAAGTTACTCAATTTGATGAAATTAGACAAACAAAAGTTATTAAAGATGAAACTAAAGATATTATAGATATAAATTTTAGTTTATTTAAAAATAATAAGAAAGAAATTAAAAGAGATGATACTATTACAAAACAAAAAATTAATTTTTTTGAAGAAACTTTAAATAAAATACCAAAAAAAAAATGTAAAGATCAAATTAATGATAATTTATTAAAATTATTACCACCATCTCCTAATTTTTCTGGGAATAAAAATATAATTAAATTTGCAAAAAATAAATATTGTAAAGATATAAATAAAGAAAAAGAAAAACATGTTAGACAAATGAAATCTTTTGATATTAATAAAGATAGAAAAATTGATTTTCAACCAAGTGATTATTGTATTTTAAAAACTAGTTCTTTAGAAAAAAAAAGTAATAGAAGTTATTCAAAAAGTAGTAGAAATAAAAAATTAAGACAAGTTGGAAATTATTCTGATTATTATAAGAATAAAGTCAATGAAATTTTTGATGTAAAAAGATTAAATAAAGGAAAAAAAATAAATACAAATAACAATAAACAACATATTATATTAAAAGTTAATAATAAAAAATAGGTTTTAATTTTATTTATAAGATTATAAAATAATTTTAGGTGAATAATTCAATATTATGGATTGAGTAAAAATAATAATATATGTATTTTTAAATACAATGTAAATACATTTTTAATATATTTTTATAAATATCATAAAAAAATTTTTATTCATTTTTATTCCATAAAATTTATAATTTAAATAATTTGTGTTAAATATTCTTAAATATATATCTATTAATACAAACTTTTAAATAACCGATACTATTTTTATTTATATTTTTTTTATCATTTATTTTTATCAATTTATAAGATATATATATATTTACTCAAATCTTTTTCTATTTATATAATAACTTATAATATATTTAATACAGTTTAATTTTATCCTTTTGTTTTATCTTCATGAAATAATTTGAACTTTTATTCATTAAGATATTTCCACTATTCTTACTTTTAATTACCCTATTATTAAAAAAATTAACATTTTTATTGCTTTGATTAATAGAAGGCAATAATAAAACACTGTCTTTTTTTATATATAAATTATTATTCATACTTGCATTTTTAAACAAAATTTTTTTTGGCATTATAGTTTTTTTTTTTATTTGTTTATTTCTTAAACTAAATAAATATTTTTCTCTAGAAGATGATAAACAATCATTTTTAAAATCAAATGAAGAATCAACTTCACAAGAATTATTTCTAATTTTTTTAACATTTTTTTTTAAAGGAGTATTAAAAATATATTTAGTTGTTGATGAAGATTTAAAAATCAGTTTCATATTATTTTTTTCATCATTTAATTTATTATAACAAATATAATCAAAATTATCAATATATTTTAAATTATCAAAAGTAGAACTTGATGAATTACTTGAAGTACTTTCATTATCTTTATTTTTTGATAATTTAATATAACCATTTGGATTATATTGAGGTTTAAATGGAGAAATCATTTCTTTTTTTTTTAAACTTTCAAAATTAAATCCTTTAAAAAAAGAATGTTTTTTTAAATCATGAATCCCTTTTTCATGTCCTAATCTAACATTAGGATTACTTTCTAATAAACCTAAAGTAAAATAATATAAATCTATTGAAAATCCTTTTTCTCTTATTTTTTCTTTAAAATCATTATTTTCTTTTTTATAATCATATCTTTTATTAAATATTAATTCATAAGTAACAATTCCAACAGAATAAAAATCAGATAGGTAAGAAAAATTACCTTCAGGTGCAATATAACCTTTTGATCCAATTCTTTTACTAATATTTTCAGATGTGTTTTCATAAATTGAAATACCAAAATCACATAAGTAAACATAACCTCTATCATCAAATAAAAGATTTTCTGGTTTAATATCTCTGTGAATTATTTTTTTAGAATAAATATATTCTAATGAAAGAATTAAACATCCTATTATAAATTTAATTTGATTTTCTGAAAATTGTTTTCCTTTATATAAATAATATCTTAAATCTCCACCACTAAAATAATCTAATACAAAATATAAATTTGAATCATCTTGAAATGTACAATATAAATTTGATATTAATGGAAAATATAAATCTTTCATAATATTTTTTTCAGTTACAATTAAATCTAAATAATTTTGAGTTTTAATTTGAGATTTTGATATTTGTTTTATTGCAAATAATTGGGATATTTTATTACATTTTACTTTCCAAACTGTTGAAAATCCACCTGAACCTAATATTCCAATTTTTTCAAAAAAATCTAATGAAAGTTTATTTGAACCTAATATTCTTAATGCTGATTGAATTTTAAGTATACCCATTTAATTTAAATGTTGTTTTAAAAATAAAAAAAATTAAATATTAATTTTATATATTTTTTAAAATATCTTTAATCAATTTTAATAAATATTTATAGTTAAGGAAAATTATAAAATATATATTTTTCATATTTAAATTATATTAAAATAAAAAGTTATTTATTTATGTTTTTTATTATTTGGTATAGGAAAACTTCTATCATTTGAATGTTTTTTATTTAAATATCTTGAATCTTGAAAATCTCTATCTCTGTCTCTATCTCTATCTCTTCTATCTCTATTATCATTTATTTTCAGTTTTTCTTTTGAACTATTATTATAATTGTTATTATGATTATTATTATGATTAAGTGAACTTTCTTTTTCCTTATTATCTTTTTCTTTATTATTATCTTTATCTTTATTGTTATCTTTTTCTTTATTATTTTCTTTCTCTTTGTTGTTATCTTTCTCTTTGTTATTATCTTTCTCTTTATTATTATCTTTTTCTTTTTTATTTTCTTTTTCTTTATTATTATCTTTTTCCTTTATATTATCTTTACTATTTTCCTTTTCTTTATTATTATTTTTATTATCATTAATTTCTTTTTCATTAATATTAATATTTTTGTTATCATTTTTATCATCATTTTTATCTTTTTCTTTATGATTTTGTGGCATAGTAATAACTTGTTTTTGTCCATCACTCAAACTAATAGTTTCTTTAGGTAATATTTTAACATTTGGAATTTGTGGTTTAAAAACAAACTTAGTATTATCATCCTTATTTTTATATTGATTATATAAATTTTCACAAATTAACAAAACTTTATTTCTTCCATCAATATTTAATTTACATAAATCATTTTGACTTAATAATCTTAAAAATTTCCATGAAAAAGAAGAATCTCTATTTATAATTTTTTCATTTTCTGGTAAATCATTTTCAACATCAGCATCATCTAAAACAGAATTTAAATAAGTACCAATAAAAGGAACTTCACTATTAAGATTATCAATTTTAAAATTAACTTGAATATTTTTAATATCTTCTAATTTTGTTTTAAATTCTTTATCAAAATTAAATGCATTCATATTTGAATTTTCAATATGTAATTTTGGATTATTATTTATTTTTTTATTTTCTTCTTTTTCTTTATTATTATTAATTAAATTTATTAAATTTTCATCTGGTTCTTTTTCAAAAGCAGGACAACTTTTTTCTTTCCAATTTTCCCAAGTTATTTCGTCTTTCATTATATTTATATTCTTATTATTTGCTTTTGATAAAATTTTCATACATCTTTCAATATCTTCTTTAATTATATTAATAACACGATTATTAAATACAAAATATTTTTTTTGAATTTGAGAAATTGGCCTTAAAAAAGATTTATAAACAATAATTATTTGAAGAAGAATTATTCTTCTAAAAGAACTATCATTTAATTGTCTATTAAATAATTGTGGATTTGTTAAAAATTTAGGATATGATTGAATATTAATTTTATTCCCATTTGGATTAATTGAAAGATCAATTGGATTATTTTCAAAAAAAGATATTAAATATCTTACATTTGAAAGAAATTTTTCTAAATTATCACTTTTACTTTTATCACTCTCATCTGAAATTGAATTTTTATCATCTAAACTTTCTAATTCTTCAGTGTATTTTGAAATATCATCTGAATTATCTAAAAATTGAAATGAATTTGCTTCTTTACTGAAAAGCTGTTTAAAAAATGTTAAAAAAATTCTATTCTTACATAAAGAGGATTTGCTAAAAATCTTTGTAAAATCCAAAATTGTTTATAAAAAGAAATATTAATTTCATTTTTATTATCTTTATTAATTTCATTTGTTTGAATAGTTAATGTTGAATTATTACTATAAAATCCTTTTAAATTTACTCCTGATCTTTCTGATAATTTGAATATTTCTGATAATAATAATTGAACTTTTCCTCTAAATTTTGTATCAAGACTTGAAGATAATCTTTTTAAAACAATATTTTTTATTTTTAATAAAGATAATTTTCTATCTTCAATTTGAGTTAAATCAATTTCTTTTAAAAATTGAGACAATACTTCAAATATTTTTTCAATTCCATCTTTTGGAATTGTCTCAATTACATCTTCTAAAATAGTTAATGTTAAGGAAAATGGAATATATTGGTTATTACATAACCATAAAATCAAATTTGTAAAAAAAAGTCCTAAATCAATATAATTTAAATTATTTGATAAATATTTATTTAAATTAGATTGATATTGATTTCGAAGTTCTTTTACAAATTGTGAAATGTCATTATCCTTATTTTCTTTATTTTTATTATCAATTAAATTATTTAGTTTTACTGATAAATTTTCTTTTACTTTTTCTATTATTGGATTATTAAAGATTTCTTTTATTATTTGATAAAACTTTCCTTCCATTATTTGAAATGAAATAATAATGTATTTATAATTTTATATTTATATTTATTTATGATAATATTTTAATTGATAATAACAATTATTATAAAATAAAAAAAAATTAAAATAATCTTAAATATAAATAATTAATAAAACAATAAATTAAAAATTAATAAATATACAAAAATATTTTCATTTTATTTATATCCTTTCTTAGAATTATAATTTGTTTGATATTTAATTCCTCCTAAATCATTAGCTAAAGATTTAGTAATATAACCATAATATTCTTTAGAAGGAATACTATTAACATTAGTTAGATTATTTAAGTTATTATTAACACTTTTATTATTATTATAATTTCCAGAATTATTATTTTTATAAACTTGATTATTTTTATTATAAACTTTTTTTCTTGATTCAGAAGTATTTGGTTTTCCATTAATATAAGTAATTGGTCTAATTTGAGGTAAACTAATACCTTTTTTAGGAGAAAGCATATTTTTTAAGCTTGGATTAACACAATTAGGAGAAACTAAACCAATTTGAACATAATTTACTCTTTTTAATCCTTTATCTGGAATTTTTTGAATATTATAAGTTGTATTTCCTCCCATTTTATTATGAAAAAAATCATTAGGATAAAAATTATTAAATATCTCTTCTTGATAATCTTCTCCCATTTGAATATCCATCATTATCATTTCTCTTTCTTCATTTGTAATTTCTATTCCATCTAATTTATTTAATCCTGGAAATAATTTTATCATATTATTTCTATAATTTAAATTTTTTGTAACTGGACAATTTAAAATTGAAAAATCTTTTAAATGTTCTAAAGTATTTAATCTTTCTAAAGATGAAATATCTTGTATTTTATTATTTTCAAAAGATAATGTTTGAATAGATAAAAATTTTGTAAAGCCATTTATATTTTTTAAATAATTATTATCACATAAAAAAATTTGTATGGAAGGTAAAAATCCAATTGTTGTTTTTTCTACATTTCTTAATTTATTAAATGAAACATCTAAAAATGTTAATGAATTCATTTTATTTATTGATTCTATTTTAGTAATTGAATTTTCTCTTAAAACTAAAATTTTTAAGTTTTTAAAAAATTGAATTCCATTTAAATTAACAAGTTGATTACTTGACATTTCTAAAGATTCTAAATTTATTAAACCAAATATTCCTTTTCCATTTATTCCTTTTTCTTTCTTTGGTAAAATATCAGTAAATAAATTAAAATTTAAATTTAATTCAATTAAACTTGGAAGATAACCAAATATATTAAATGTTTTAAATATATTTCTTGATAAATTTAACTTTGTTAATTTAGGATAAATATCATTAGAAAAAATACCAATTTCATCTTTTAATTTTAAAGAAGATAAATCCATCTCAATTAAATTTTTTGTATTAAAACCAGTACCTAATCTTTTTTCTAATAATTCAGGTGTTAATTTTCCATTAAAATATTCTTTTGCTTTTAATCTTTCAGAAGCATCTACATTTATTCTATTAAAATTTTTTAATTTTAAACAATAATAAATCATAGTTATTCTTATATCTCTATTAATTCTACAAACTTCATTTCCAGAAATATCTAAAATTTCTAAATTTTTTAATTTTCCTAATTGTTTACATTCTTTTGAATTATTTATAAAATTTCCTGCACTATAAAATTGAATTAATTTCTGTAATTGAATAATTTGTGATATACTTTGTATTCCATTATTTTCTATATTTAACCATTCTAAATTCTCAGCTTGGGATATTCCAATTAAACTTTTTAGTTTATTATTACTTATATCTAATTTTTTTAATTTTTTTGGTAAATTTTCTATTTTTTCTATTTTATTATTTTGAATATATAATTCTATTAAATCTGTGAATTGTTGTAAATTTGTTATTTTTGGTATTTTATTTAAATTTATATATAATATTTGTGTATCTTTTTTTCCTTCAACTATTGGAATTAAATCAAGTTTTCTTTTTGATAAAATTATCGTCTGATAACCACTTTCTTTATGTATTTTTTCTCTGAAATAAATATTATTTGAAAATGAATGAAATTTATCACTAAAACAATAACAATCATAAATATAATCAAAATTTTTATTTTCATTATTAATGTTATTTGAATCTGAATTAACTGAAATAGTTGCAATTTGAGAATTATTTTTTTTTAAACATTCTTCATAAGTATTAATAATATTTTCTCTAGTTTCTTCATTAATTATTGAATTTTTTAAAGGATTATCTAATAAAAATTGATAATATTTTTCAATTGGATTAGCATAATATTCAAATTTTGATAAATTATTACATGATTGTAAAATATTTATTATATTTGAAAAATCAGTAATATTATTAAATGAAATATTTAGTTCATTAATTTTATTTTTTACTTCTTTTGGTTCATATATTATTTTTTTAATATTATTATGAGATAAATTTATTTTTTTTAAATTTGGGAAATTTTCACATAATAAACCAATATTTATAGATTCAATATTATTTTTTGAAATAATTATTTCATCAATATTATTTCTAAATTGTTCAACTGATTCATTTATTACTCCTTCATCCTTTATTTTTTTTATTATATCAATTATATCATCAGTATTATATTTGCAATTAAATAAGTTTAATGATTTTATTTCATTTAATTTAAGTTTATCTTTCTCATTCATAAAGCTATTTTTGAAATTTTTAGGAAAAATAAATTTTGTTATTTCATTTAATTTCTCATGTATTTTTTCAACATCATCAGTAAATTCTTTATATGTTTGATATTTAAAACAATTATTAAAGAATTCAAAAACCACATTTTTTACAAAAAATAATAAATTATTTTCTAATTCATTAAACTCTCCAAATTTACTACAAAAATATTTATTAATTAATTCTTTATTATAATATTGTTTAGGGAATTTAGTAAAATATAAATCTTTAGAACATTTATTAAGAAGATTTTCATAATCATTAATAATATCAATTTTTTCAGAATAAGAACAATTAATTGGATCAATATTTAAATCATTTTCATTCTTTTTCATAATATAATCATATTCAATAATATATTCTGGTTCAACAATTCCTTTCATTTTATAATAATAAAAACCAATATTACTATTATTTAATATTATTTTTGTAATTCCTTTATTAGTTCTTATATTATTTAATGAACTTATTATATCATTTATATCTTTGAAGTCATTATATTTTTTTTGTTCTTCAATTAAAGTTTCAAAATTAATACATTTACAAATAACACAAAATTTGATATTTTTTGATTCATGATTATTTATATCTAATTGGTCGATATATGAAAAATTATCTGTAATATATATTTCTTTTTCCTCTTCTGGTTGTTCAAATAAAAAATGAAACAAACTTCTATAATTAGATTTATCTTTAGGTATTATTAAAAAGTAAAAATCAAAATATTTTTTATCCTCACCAAATTTACCATTTAAATCAATTAAATTATCATAAAGACTATCAAATAATATTTTAGATTTTTTATTCGTTATTTTAAATATTTTTTTAAATTTAATATTTTCAATATTATTTTTAGCATAAAAATCTTTTGAAATTCTCATTTTTATTAATTCAATACAAGTTTTAACCCATTTATGACCAATAAATCCAGGTTCAATTTTAAAATTTGAATTTGATTCTAATTCATAAAAATTAATTACAATATTTAAATCATTTAATTCAGAAATATATTGTTTAATAATTTTAAATCTTTCATTTATTATTTCAATTATTTTTAAACATTTTTGTTTTTTTTCTTCTAATTCATCTATTTCTTTATATATTTCCTCTATTGATGCATTATTTATTGCTAATAAACATTCTTTTTCATATCTTGCAAAATTTATCATTTCTTTTTTTTGACTAAAATAATTACATTGTTGTAATTTCATATTAATTAAAAATAATTTATGTGTTTTTAAAATTTGAAAAATCATTTTTGTAATTTTATGATTCTGTCTTATTTTATTTTTACAAAATAAATTCTTTTTTATAAATATACTTTCAACTTCTTTTCTTTCTTCAGGAGAAATAATAATTTGATCTAAAATTTCAATATCTGGAAAAATATGAATTAATAAAGGTCTATAATTTGAATATTGACAAATAGGATTTTCCCCATAATTAATATCATTTAAATATAATCTTTTTAATTTAGTTAATTTTTGAATATTATAAATATCTTTTAAATCAATAATACAATTTCCAGCAATATTTAAAAAATTAATCTTACTATGTTTGTCAATATCATCTGGAATTTTATCTATTAAATTATTAGCTAACCATAAATTTTCAATACATTCAGGTAAATTTTCTAATATTTTTATTTTGTTATCACAAATCCAAATCTTTTTCAATTTTGTCATTTTTGAAATTGGATTTTCAATTTTTCCAATTTGATTATAATTTAAATGTAATTCTTCTAAATTTGGTAATAACTCAATACCTTTCATATTAGTAATTTGATTTTCATTTAAACATAAATATTTCATTGCCTCTTTATTTGGAATATAATTTATAATTGATTCTATATTTGTTATTGATTCATTTAATAAAGTCAATGAAGTCATTTTTACAAAAATACTTAAATCTGATATTTTATGAAGTTCGTGAAAATCTCCTAAAACAAATTCTACAAATTCTTTTTCTTCATCTTTTAATTTTTTTTTATATACTGGAATTGATGTTGTTGTTATTATACCTGTTTTTTTTTTTGGTTTTTGTTTTTTTGAATTTTTTTTTACTATTGGTTGTTGAATTATTTCTATTGTTTCACTATCTTCATTATCATCCATTTCTGTTGCTTTTGAATTTATTATTCCACTTACTAAATTTACTCCTTTCATTTTATATATTATTCATATTTAAAATTTAAATTATTTATTTAACTTTCATATTTCTGTTTTGTTTTTAAATTGATTAATGTTTTGTGTGATTAATTAAAAGCAATAAATTGTAAAAATATTTAATTATTATTTTATTTAATTAATTTAAATTTATATTTAAATGAATGAACTAATTGAATATATAATTGAAAATGAAGATTTTCAAATTGAAAATAATACAATGATATTAAAAGAAAATAATGAAAATAATAAAATAATAAAATGTTATAAAAGTTTTGATAATATTTATTCAATAATTGCAAAAAAATTAAATATAATAAAAATTAATAAGACATTTTGGTTAAATTTTACAAATTTAATTAATATAAATTTAGATGATAATAAAATTTATAAATTTTCAAAATCTCTTTTTGATTTATCAAATTTACATAAATTAAGTTTAAATAAAAATATAATATCATTAATTCCTCACAATATATCAAAATTAAAAACTTTAGAATATTTATCAATTAATAATAATAAAATAGAATTAATCCCAAATCCTTTTCTTAAACTAATAAATTTAAATTATTTAGATCTATCATACAATAAAATAAAAGAATTACCAATTGAATTAGGATTAATGAAATCACTTAATTCATTAAAAATAATTGGTAATGAAATTGAAAAATTACCAACTTCATTAAGTCAATTATCTCAATTGAAAGAAATTGAATTTGAATGGTTTAATTTTATTAATAATGAACCTAATAAAATTTATAATAAAACTTTATTATTATTTAAATCTTTATTTAATAAAAAACAATTATATTGTGATTTCAGTGTATTTATTGAATATTTAAATAATAAAAATGAAATAGATTATACTTTCATATTATATTCATCAATTGAAAATAATTATATTGGATTAGTTAAAATATTATCAAATAATTCAAAGAAGTATAATATTAATTTAATTCAAAAATATAACGATAAAAAACCACCTTTACTTTATGCCCTTTCACTTCCAGAAAGTATAAATGAAAAAATATCAAAAGTAATTATAAAAAATTTAAACTTTGAATTATTTTCAAAAAATGAAAAATTAAATTATTTAACTAAAGCAATTCGTTCAAAAAATATATATTTAATAAAAGAAATATTAAAAACAATTAAAGATGAAAATGAACTAATAAATGAATCAAAAATGACACCATTTCATTATATATTTGGAAATTTTGATAAAGAATTAGCAAAATCTAAAATAATTGCAAATTTATTTTTTAATAAATGTTCAAATAATATATTAAATCATATAAGTAATGAGGAATGGGGTGCAATACATGTAGCAACAATTAGACAAAGTTATCAATGTTTAAAATGGATTATTCATCAAAATAAAAATAATAAATCTAAAAAACAATTTCTAATTAATTTACGAGGAAAAGAAAATTGGACACCATTACATTTATCTTTAAATGCTAATAATATACAAATTACTAAATTATTAATTGAAAATGGAGGAAATGTTTTTAATAGAACAACTTTAAATTTAACTCCTAGAAATCTTTATAATAATAATAATAAACCTAATCTTATTTCAAAATTACTTCTTTCTGAAGAAGAAAAATATTTAAATCAAAAATATAATAATAATGAAAAAGCAAAAGAAATTGTTAAAAAATATATTAGTTATCATCCATCAAGGGCTCATCTAAATTTATATAAAGAAACTTTTATTGATCAAGATTCTTCACTTTTTGAAATATATGGATCAATTAATAATTTAAGTTTTTCACTTCTTACTCCAATGGTTACAAAATATTCAAATGAAGATATAGCTTCCTTTGTTGATAGAACTATATCTAGTTTTGAATTTTCGTTAAATAATAAAAAAAATTATCTTTGTATTTCTGCTTTTAGTAAGTTAGCAATTTGTTTAAAAAATAATTTAATTATCAAAGTTTATAATAATTATTTAAAAAAAGAAAAAGTTTGTGATATAATTAAAAACGATATGTTAAATTGTATAGAAATTTTAAGTAAAATAAATCCATTACAACCAATACTTTTGAAAATTCATAATCCAATTCAATTTCCAAACAATAAAAAAAAAAAAAAAAATATAAATATTATAAGTATAAAAAAAGCAGATAGTAAGGAAAATTTATCAAATACAGAAAAGCATAATCAAATAACAAATACAAATTTATCAAATGAAAGTTGTAATATAATTGATTCATCAGCATCAATTTCTCAGCTTTCATATTATGAAAGTTGAATTCAAAATTTTTAATAAATAAAAATAAAAAATTTTTAAAAAAATAAAAAATTATAATTAATAATAAAATTTTTAAAATTCTGTCACTTCTAAATATTTTCTTTGATGTAACCAACACATTCCTCCTTTTCTCTTATTAAATTTAACAATAAAAACACAACCTAATTTATCAAAAATAACTAAATCTTTTTTTTCATCAAAATAAAATAAAATAATTTCATTTTCAAGAACTCTTTCATCTTTATATTTAGCATAACTATCTTTATATTTTCTTCCCCATTTATGTCTAATATGCTTAAAAAAAGTTTTAATTTTTGAAGGTTTAGCTCTTCCATAATTATAATAATCTTGATCATCATCTTCACTTGTTTTAGCTTTAATATTTAAATGTCTTCTTAATAAAGGATAAATATGAAAAGTTTTTTGATTACTTAATAAACACATAAATTTTGCTTCATGATCAAATTCAATTCCAATTATTTTAGCATTACTATATCCTCTCCATAAATATTTTCTTGCATTATAACTTAATAAAGAATAAATATTTATTTTTTCACCTGATCCTGAAACAACTGCTAAAAATTTACATAATGGTGATACTGATATATATTGTATATTTTCAAAATCTGAACATAATGTATGTTGAGTGTATAATATTTTCTTTTTCTTTTCATAATTTTTCATTCTTATTTTATATATTTTTATTATTTTGTTATTCATATTTGAAATATATGCTAATGTTATTTTTTGTTTTATTGAATTTATTGATATAAAACCTTTTTTTCCATTTATATCTGAAAATTGATATAATAATGTTAAATCTAGTAAATAAAACATTAATATTTTATGATGAAGAATTATAAATAAAGTATTTTCTACAATTATTACATTATATATCTTATCATCTAAATCATTTGGATTCAAATTTATTTTTATATTTGCTAATTTTTCTTTAGTTTGAATATTATAAAATATAAGTTCATTATATGGAAAAGTTTCATTTCCTTTTTTTCCTACAACTACACATATATTACTTCTAAAATATGGATAACATATATCAATATTTGGAAGTTCATCTCCTAAATTATCAGCAAATTCTTTAAAATTTTTTGTATCAAAAAAATTAACTTTTCCTTTTTGAATCAAAGATAATATAGATTTATCTGCATTTAGAAAACATTTTTCAATATTTAATTCTTCATTTATTTGAATGAAATCATCAACAAAACTATTCATTAATTTAAATTAATTATAATATACTATTAATTGAAAAAATAACTAATAAAAAAAATTTAAAGGTATTTTTAATGTAATTTCATTTAAAATTATAAATTTTAATTATTCAATTATTTAATTTTTAGAATTAAAATAATAAATTTAATTTTAAAATGGATGAACAAAATAAAAAAATATATGAAAAAGTACTTCAATTATTAAACGACGCTGATTATACAAAAGAAAAATTATCAAATATTACAAAAGAAGAATTAAAAAATGTTTTTAGAGAAGTATATAGTGAATTTGGTACCTTAGGTTCTTTAATAAATTCCCAAAAAGAAATATGGAAAAAAGCAGTAGAAGAAATAATAAATGAAAACAAAGTAAAAGATGAAGAAAAATTTATGAAAAAAGAATTATCAGAGATAAATACAATAATAGAAGATTCTAAAGTAGATCAATTAAATAGTGAAGATTATGATGATTTAATTCAACCAGAATTTCCAACTGAATATAATGATATAATTCATTCAAAAAGAATTGAAAAATTAGCTTTACAATTAGAAAATGAAAGAAAAGAAGAAGTAAAAATAAGAAATGATTTTGAAAATTTTATAGAAAATGAAATTAGAAATAGAGAGGAAATGAGAGAAAAAGTAAGAATAAATTTAACTGATGAATCTGATAAAATGTCACTTGAAGAAAAAAGAAAAGAAGAAAAAAGAAATATGAAAAAGAGAATTAAAGATAATAAATATATGAAAAATGATGAGTTTCTTTTATTACTTTGTTTAATGAGAAAAAAAAAAGAACAAATGTATGAAAATAATCCTTATATAGTTGATTTTTCTGTTACTTTAGATTCTGTTTATCAATCAAAAAAAGAAGAAGATTTAGAAGAAGAAAAAGAATTATTTAATTATTTTGATTATGATTTAAATAAATATATTGATTAATTATAAAAATATAAATAAAAATTTTTTTAAGTAATAATTTATTTAAATTACATAAATTATAATATATTTTGATACATTTTTTAATGAATAATTTTTCCAAAGAGAATTTGATTAAATCCTAAACCTGAATCTTTAATAGTTATATCTTCATTTTCATGAGTTTTATAAGGAAAATTTTCATAAAGTAAAACATGATTTAAAGTAGGAATTTCACTTTGAATAAATTTAACAATATCTCCTATTTTATTATGAGGTGCAAATTTTCTATTATAAATTTTTCCATTAACATTAATATGAAATGAATAACCATTTTCTGGTTCAGGTGGAATTTCTTTTTTTAATTGAGTAGCATATTCAAGTAAACTTAATTCATAAGCTTGTCTCATTTCATCATCTTCAAATCCTTCTATATTATTCATATTATTATAATAAGAATCAATAGTATAACCAGTTCCAATAAATGGTTTAAATTTTTTTTCTTCTTCTTCTTTTTTTTTTTTATCTTCTGCATCTCTTTGTTTTCTTTGTTCTTTTTTTAAATTTTGATATTGTATTATTTCATCATATGAAACTAATCTTTGATGTTTTTGTAAATTTTGATAAAAGTCTGATTGAATAGAAGGTAATTTAGGTAAATTTTTTACTAAAAAATTAGTATAACCAATATCTTCAGCACCTTGAATAAATGCACCTAAATAAAAATCACTAATTATTTCTGGTCCTGGATATTCATTTGTTGAATTTAAATTAAACCAAATACCATTAATTTTTCTTATTGAAAACCAATGAGTTGAAGAATTAAAAATTAAAGCTTCAAAATTTTGATTTAATTCTAAAAGTGATATTGCTTCATGTGTTTTTAAACCAACAACTTCACAACCTAAACCATTTAATGCTTGAGTTAATACTTGAATGTTATAATTTCCACTTAAATCTACATTATTATTATTTGAATTTTCTATTCCAAGTAAACTTTGTTCTTTTTTATCTAATTCTATTCCTATTTCACTTAATGAAATAATGTCAAAAAATGGTCCTTGAAGTAATGAGTTAATACAATGCATTCCACATAAACGATCATCAGATTGCTTTTCAAAATATATTAAACGATCAAATTTTACAGACGTTTTATTTTGTTCATTCATATTTTAATTATAAATTTAATTTTAATTTAATATTTTTTAATTGATATTTTTTAATATAATTAATTAGAGATATTCTTATTAAATAATATTATATAAATAAAAAAATATATTCATTTTACAAATTTAATAAATAAATTAAAAAAAATACTTTTATTTAAAAAATATAATCAATTCTCATTTTCTTCTCTTTGTCTTTTCATAAGCATAGTTCTATTAACTAAATTTCCATTTTCATCTTCAAACTCTTCTTCATATTCAGGTTTAAATTCTTCTTTTTTTTGATCTTCAAGTAATTTATTTTGTAATCTTAAAGCATCTTCAATAGTAGTAACTTCTTTAAATTGTAAAGTATTAGGTAATTTTAAACTTTTCATTCCAGCTGCATGTCTCCATTCTTGAAAATGATGTTCAAAACTTCTTCTTCCCCAATAAGATGCACCTCCACAAATTTCACATTTATATTCAACTCCTAAACCATGAATTTTATATAACCAATATGGAATTGGTTTTCCATCCCAACCAATTGGAATATTTTTTGGATTATATATTTTTTTTGTATCACTTTCTGCTATTTCTAATTTTTTTATTTCATTTTCATTTATTATATCTGCTTCTAATTCTATATAATTCATTGTTTGCTTTTTTCTAATTTGATTTTTTGTATTTTGTACTATGTCATTTAAGAGATCTTTATATTTTGATATTTGGAATTCATAATATGAAATTGAACGAAGATTTTCATATTTTGATATTGGAAATGAAGATGGGTCTTTTTCTTTTTGGATTTGTTTTTTTAAATGTTTTTTACTTTTTAAATGATATTCAAAAACAGTTTTTTTTGAAAATGACTTTTGACATATTTCACAATAAAATATTTCAATTGAAGGATTTTCATTTTCATCAATTTTAATATTTGTATTATTATCATTTGAATTTTCTGAATTGTTATTTTGTTTATTATCATCATTTGTTTCTTTTTGAGTTTCATTTTCTATTTTTTGATTTGAATCTTCTTCTTCTTTTTGTAATCCTTCCCATCCTGGAATTTCCCTCTTTTCCCAATCATTATCAAATTTAGAATCAATAATATCTTGAATTTCATTAATATTTGCTAAAGGTTGTATTTTAATAAAAAATTCTTTTAAATATTTACAACAATTTTTAATATAATCTTGATAATCATTTTGTAATTTAATTTTAATTGGAATTTTTTCAAAGTCTCCAAATGAATTTATATAATTTAAATAATCAATATCTTTTTCATTATTTAATTGATATATTCCTTTTATATTAATAAATTGTTGATATAAAGTATACATATCAAGACAATTTCCTTTATTTTCATCAACTGAAAAATTTGATTTGTTATTAACTTCATCTAAATATTTATTAAATATTTTATCACTTGTTATGTTTTCATTAACATCATTTCCAGTCATTTGTCTTTTATTAGTTTGTTTTATTTCTTTTAATTTTTCATAAAAATTAACCCATACATCAACTTTCTTTTTATTTGAATTTACATTATTTTTTTTTAATAAACATAATGTAGAATCTAAATAATGTTTTTTTCCTAATAAAACTAAATTTTCTTCTTTAAATAAACCAGATTCATCTTCATAATATATTATTAATTCCTTTGATAAATTTTGAATTCTATCTATACATTTTTTAATAATCATTTCTGCAAAAACTCTTTCTTTTGGATTTTTTTCTTTATAAGAAATACCTTTAGCAAGTGCTTTTTCTAATTGTTCAATTTCTTCATGTTTACTTCTAATTATTTCTAAAATAGTATTTGACATTATTAATTATATTTAAAAAATAATTAAAAAAAAATTTTAAAAAAAATATTATTAATATTATATAATTTAATTTCTAAATTTAAAAATAAAATGGGTCTTAAACAATCAATTCATGATATTAATGTTTATAATGCTGTAAGTTATAATGAAGATATAATTCCAATAAATAAAATGAATAAAATAAATTCAATATATTCACATATGAAAAATCAATTTAATATGCCAACAAATGGTATAATAGATAAAAATAGAATTAATACAACAAGATATTCAAAAAAACAATTTGGAAGATTTTCAGATATTTTATTAAGAACAACATCAAAACGTCCAAATATAATTGAAAATATAGAACAAGAAAAAGAAACTTTTAAATTAATAAAAATTGATAATAAAGAAAGAACTGATGAAAAATTAATAAATGATTGTTTATTATCTCATTTCTTTATGCAATATTTAAATAAACAAGCAAGAATTACAATAATAGAAGAAATGTCTTTAATCCAAGTTGATAAAAACAATTATATAATTAAACAAGGTGATATTGGAAATTATTTTTATATATTACAAAGTGGTTTAGCTCAATTATTAGTTAATAATAAAAAAGTAAGAATATTAAGAAGTGGAGAAAGTTTTGGTGAATTAGCATTATTACATGATGCACCTCGTTCAGGAAGTATAAAAGCAATTACTGATTGTTTACTTTGGACATTAGAAAGAAAAAATTTTAGAAAAATTGTAGAACATATTACAAAAATTAATTATGAAGAAAATTTAAAATTTATAGAATCAGTAAGTATTCTTTCACATATGGAACAATATCAAAAAACAATATTATCTACTAATATAGTAAAAGAAGAATTTCCAAAAGGTAGAATTATAGTTAAAAAAGGTGAAATATCAAGTTGTTTATATATAATTAAAAATGGTTGTGTTGATTGTATCGATGAGAATGGAATTGTAATAAGAACTTTAAAAGAAGGTGATAATTTTGGTGAAAGAAGTATTTTAGTTGATACTAAAAGAACTTTAGATGTTGTTGCTAAAACTAATTGTATTTGTTATTCTATTTCAATTAGTACTTTGAAAAGTATGTTAGGTGAAAAATATAGAAGTTTTTTATATTTAAATTTTATGAAAACTGCTTTTCAAAATTCTAAATTATTAAATAATTTAAATACTTATTTTATTGAAGATGTTTTTAAATTTTTTGAAGCTGTTAATTTAGGAAGTGATAATGTTGCTTTTCCTATTAAACATAATAAATCATCAAATATTGTAATAGTAATAGATGGTAATTTAATAAATGTAAGAATATATTTAAATTATTTTATTATTTAATAGTCTAAAACAGGAGAAATAATGTTTAGTAGAGGTGATATTCTTTTTGAAAAAGATTTATTTTATTTATCAAAAGAAAAATTAAATTATGCACTTTTTCCTCATCCTGATGCTTTATTTATGGAAGCAAAAACAGATTTAGTATTAAATTATCTTCAATGTATGAATTTTAATGAAGTAATCAATAAAAGTGAAGTTATTGATATATTATCAAATATTGGTTTTTTTAAAAATTTACCTCAAAGTAAATTATCAAGTATTTCTACTATGATTAGATTACAAAAATATAAATCTGGACAAAAAATACTTTCTGAAGGTGGAAAAGCTAAACATTTTTTTATTGTTAAAGTTGGAGAAGTTAATGTTTTCTCAAATGGAAAATTTATAAAAACTTTATATCCAAAAGATTATTTTGGTGAAAGTTGTTTATTAAAAGATGAAATTAGAAATAATTCAGTTATTTCTAAAGGTTATTCTGAATTATATTTTTTATATAAAGATGACTTTTTAAAAACAATTGATAAAAATATGAAAAAATTTCTTGAAAGTAGATTATTATTACAAGATGATAAAATAGAATTAGAAGATTTATATTATATAAGAGAATTAGGTGTAGGAAATTATGGTCATGTCTCTTTAGTTTTTTGTAAAAAAAATTTAATATTTTATGCAATAAAAGCAATGAACAAAAGACAAATATTATATGATAACATATCAAACAATTTAGAATTAGAAAAAGATATTATAACTCATTTAGATCATCCATTCATAGTAAAATTAGTTAAATTTTTAAAAGATAATAATAATATATATTTACTAATGGAATATTTACAAGGAAATGAATTATTTGATGTAATAAGAGATATTGGTTTATTAAATAAAAAACAATCAATTTTTTATGCAGCTTCAATGTTACTTGCAATTAATTATTTACATGAGAGAAAATATATATATCGTGATTTAAAACCAGAAAATATAATAGTAATTCAAAATGGATATATTAAATTAATTGATTTTGGAACATCAAAAAAAATAGAAGATAGAACATCAACAATAATAGGAACACCACATTATATGTCACCAGAAGTAATTTTAGGTGAAGGATACTCATTTCAAATTGATTTTTGGTCAATTGCAATTTGTATTTATGAATTTATATGTGGAGGAGTTCCATTTGGTGAAACTGCAGATGATCCTATTAAAATATATATGTCTATTATAAAAGATAAATTAGAATTTCCTAAATTTATAAGAGATAAAGAATTTATGTTATTAATTAAACATATGTTAGAAAAAAATCCTTTAAATAGATTAGCTAAATTTGATGCTATTAGAAAACAATTATGGTTTAATGGATTTGATTGGGAAGAATTAATTTCTTTAAATATGAATCCTCCTTATATTCCTAAAAATATTTTTATACCTAAAATTACTTTAGAAGATATTGAAAAATGTGATTTAAATGAAATGAAAGAAAAGGAAAAAAATAAAAATGAAATTGATTCAATTATTACTACTGTTGATAAAGATTTAGATAATAATTATGTTAAAAATCATCATATGAATATTATTAAATATACAACTTATATTAAAAACATTTCTAAAGATTGGACAAATGAAAAAGAATTATTATTTTCAGAAGAAGAATTAGAAAAATATAATTTATGGTTTGAAAACTTTTAAAATAAAATCAACAAAAAAAATTATAAATTTTAAATTCAAATAATAAAAATCCAAAAAAAAAAAAAATTACCAATATATATATTAATAATAAATAATTTAAATTTATCAAAAAACAAAAAAAAAAACAAAATATTAAAAATAAAAAAATGGGAGGGTGTGAAAGTGAAGAAGCAATAAAGTCAAACTTAGAAACATCAAAACCAAAAAAAGAAAAGCCAAATTCTCCATGTTTAGATCCTGATTTTCCAGATATGCCAGAATGGGAAGGAGAAAAATATAAAGGAATAGGAATAAAAAGAATGAAAGGATATAAATGTGATTTACCTATAGATGAATTAATAAAAAAAAGAGATGAATTTTGGAGTACAAAATGTAGATCATATTATCTTTGGCAAATAATTCAACAAGCTTGTGTATATGATGAATATAGAGCAAATATAGTTTTACAAAAATATGATATTAAATGTGCTGACGGTTGTATTAATCATTTAATTGATTCTAATGGGAATGATTATTATATTCCTAATTATTGTATTAATGATCCTTATTTTGAAAAAGAATTAAGTGAAGAAGAAAAAGATGATGAGGAAACTATAGAAATTTTCCTTTTTGAAGTTACTAAAAATATTAATTTGAAAATTAGAATTTCTAATCATAGAACTGGAAAAGAATTAAAACAAGCTTTTATTAATTCTGCTAAGTTTCAGAGTAATTGTAAATTGAGATTATTTTTTTCTGGAATGGAAATTAAAGATGAACATTATTTATATCAACATAAGTTGAAAGATAATTATAAAATACAAGTAATGAAAATTAATTAGGTTAGTTTTTTTGATATATTTTTTGTTATTTATTATTTTTTATTGTTTATTTTTTAAAATATTTCAATAAATATATTTTTTTATATGAATTTTTTTTTAAATTTAATTATTCATAGATTATATTACAATATCTATTTTTCATAAATAATGTAATATTAATGATTATAAAATTATTTTTTTTGTTATAATTTTACAAAATATTTAATCTTTTTATTCTTTAAATAAATAAAATGATACCTGAAATAAGTGAAGCATCTATTTTAGATTTAAAAAAGGGAGAAGATATTATATTTAGATGTGGAAAATGTGGATATATTCTATTAATTGAATTAAAAAAAAAAAATAATTCAATTGAGATAATCACTACTTGTAGAAATAATCATAAAAATATATATTCTTTAAATGATTTTCTAAAAGAAACAAGTAAAAATAACCTCAATTTTGTTTGCTGTTCACAATGCAAATGTGAAAGGAACAATAATAATATATTTTATTATTGTTTCCATTGTAAATCATTTTTTTGTGAAAAATGTCAAATAAATCATATAAATACTGTTAAAAATAATAATATTATTTCATTAGATAATTTAGATTCATATTGTGGATTACATAATGATAAAATAATAGCATTTTATGAAATAAACAATGAATATAAAAATTTATGTTTACAATGTATTAATATGATGAAGAACAGAACAGAAAATATTCCTTATTTAAGTTTAATTACAAATGAAGAAAAAATAAAAATAAATGATAAATTTGTTGAAGAACAAAATTTAATAAAAACTTATGAAAAAGAAATAGAACAATTAGAAATAAAATTAAAAAAGTTAAAAGAAAGTAAAAATAATTTAGAAATGATATTAGAAATTGAGAAATTATTATATAATTTTAGTATAAAAGAATGTGCAAAAAAAAAATATTGTTATGAAATATTAAGAAATGTTAGAAATATTTTAAATTTTAAATTTAAACAATATAGTCAAGAAAAAATAATTAGTCCTGAAATTGAAAATAAAAATATTTTTCTAGAAAAAATTAATATTCCTTTAAATAAAATTATTTGTAAAAATGAAAAATGTAGACAAATATTACAAATAACAGATGAAAATTATTCATTAGTAACATTAAATTTATCTCAATCAAATAATAATGAAATAAAAAAAGATTGTTTCTATTATATTTCATTATATGGAATAACTTCAACAATTCAAAATAATATTTCTATAAAATTAAGTGGAACAAAAGATATAAATAATTTATTATTTAAATCACATAATCATAATATAAAATTATCTTCATCAGAATTTTTTCATGATAAATTTAATCAAAACTATTTTATTTATCCCATTAACAATTCATATGATATATATATTCGTTTATATTTGATTTCAAAAAATAAACTTTCTGATTACCCAAGAATTCTTTTAATTAAAAAAAACATATCATTTATAAATTTTCAAAAACAAATTTTTTTTTATTTAAGAAATTATTTAATACTTCCTGAACAGAATGAATATGAAGAACTAAAAAATAAATTAAATAATATTGATTCATTTTATTATATTTTTTCATTTATAAATAAAGAATATTTGAAATTAGTTAATAATGATGAATTTAGAAAAAATTTGCCTTTCAAAGTTTTTATGCAAAATAAAGAAGAAGACAAATATATATTATGGGATTCAAATAATTTTGGAAATAAGGAATTAAAAACAAATGATTCAATTGATGGAATTATTAATAAAATATTAAATGAGAATTATGACTTGTATGTAATTTTTAATAATCAATCAAATTATATAAATAAAAATGAAGAACTTGATAAAATTAAAAAAAATAATTTAGAAAATAATTTAATCCATAAGAGTTTAGACAAAAATTCAAATAATAAAATACTTATATGTCCATATTGTAATACAATTAATCAATTTACTTTTAATAAAAAATTATCTAATTATTATATTTTTATTTTTGACAAAACAATTAATTATCACGCTCCTTTATTTTTAGAAAATAATCAAGGAATTTATTTCCTTTATGAAAAAGATGAGATTAAAAATGAATTTATTTTATCTCATATGAATAAAGAAAAATTAAATGAATTAATTAAATCTCAAAAAATTGTATGTTTTAAAAAAAGAGATAGTGAAAAATTAACAACACTTTTAGATGAAATAATTAAGAAGGATACATAATTCATATAAAAGATTTAAAGGTAAAATAATTAATCATTAAAAATCATATTTTTTACATTAAGTTCTATTTTAATAAGACCAAATAATTAAAGATTAAAATAAGATATAATATTTTATACTAAAAATATAAACATATACTAAAAAATTTCTTACTCAATATTTATATTCTTTCTACAAATGGGACATTCTTTTTTTATATTTAACCAGTTATCAATACAATCAGCATGAAATAAATGATTACAATATGTAAGATAATATGGTTTATTATAATAATTTAATTTCCTTTTTCCAAAATAAAAATATTTCCAAAATATCCCATATTCATCCCAATAATCAATTTCTTTATTGTTTTTAACTAATATATCAAAATCATTTAATACTGTACTCATACTTTCATTTATTTTATTTACATTTATTTCATTTAAACAAATAACACATTCATTTATATTTTCTTTTATTTTTCCTTCTGATATTAATTTCATTAATTCTTTTTTTTCTAAATAAAATCCTTTCTCATATTTATTCAATAAAGGTAAAAACCATCTTGTTCCAAAAATTTTTTGAGAATACATTAAAATAATCATTAATATCATTATAATAAGTGATTTTGTTACCATTTTATAATTTGGAGAAATTAAATAAAAATTATATTGATATCCTCTAAAATAACATGGAATAAATAATCTATTTGCACTTAAAAATAAAATATAAAATGAAGGGGCAAATGAATTTATATTATATATTGAACAATAAATTATTTGAGGTAACCAAGTCATTATAATACTTATTATTATATATTTTGGTTTAAATAATATTTGATTTATCCAAAACAAAGAAAAAAAAGCAATAAAATAAAAAAATAATTGTATAAAAGGTAAGTTTTTTTTAAAATTATTATTTATTCTACTATTATTCATTATTTTTAAATATCTATCTTTCCAAATTAAATGTAATATTTTAAAGTCACAGAAAATAAAATTTAATCCAAATAATAAAGAAATAATTAAAAATTGATATAAATATAAAAAATTTTCAACAGCAATTTTAATATGAATAATAAAACCAAAAATATTCCAAATAAAATTATATAATAAAGTAGGTAAAGAAAAAGTATCTCTATAAATTTCAGATGAATTTTTAAATAAATGAATTAACCAAAGTGAACTTAAAAAAGAACCAAAACATAATAAAGATACAATTAAACAATAAGTGTTTATAATTTTATATTCTGCATATTCTTTTCTTTTTTCAACTGATAAATAAATATCTAAATAATTACATTCAAAAGATGTAATTTTTCCATAAATTTTAGTAATATTTTCAATAGTAATATCTAAAGATGTTTTACAAGATCTAATTCTTTTATTTAAATCAAAAATCATTCCAATATTATTACTTGATCTAAAATCACCTTTTATATTAAAAGTAAAATTATTTTTCTTAATTAATTTCAAATTATAAATTTCTTGATTTGAATATATTACATTCCAATTATCAACATAATTACCTTCAATTGCTCTTGACTTAAATGAAACTAAATTATATGAATTCAATGATATATCCATAAAAAATAATCCTGAAGATAAATTTCCTATATAAGTTGAATTAGAATTCCATTTTCCTTCATATGATATTTTTGAAATATTTAAAAATAAATCTTTCATTATTAAACCATCTTCATTTAATTCTACTTTTTCTCTTTTTCTTCTTTTAGAAAGAAATCTTAATGATTCATTATTTTGTATTTTGGATTCTTCATAATTTTTTAAAGTATTATTTTCAAAATTATTATTTTCAAAATCTAAAATTGATTTTTGGTTGAATGATGTGATAAATAATAAAATAAATAAAAAAGGAATTATTCCAATTGATTTTTTATTCAAGTCATTATGAACATTTTCATCTATTGATTCGTTTAAATTCAAATTAATTTGAAATGGGAAAAAATTATTATTTTCGTCATTTAATTCTGAATTCATTTTTTTTACTTTATTATTATATTCAATTAATAAAACTTTTTTTTATTAAAAATATTCTTTTTATTTTGAATTTAATAATAATAATATAAATAAAAAAGAATATTCATATTAAATTAATTAAAATTAAAATAATAAATTAAATTATAAATAAAATAAAATAATGTCAAATAGATTTCCTTCATTAAATGAACAAAATAAATTCACAAACAAAAAACTCAACCAAAAATCAAAATCAAATGTAAAACTTTCAAATGAATTATATGAAGTATCTCAATTACAAGAATTATTCCATTTATATTCTAATAATTCAAAATACTTAACAAATAAACAATATTCTCAATTTTTATCAGATGCTCAATTAATAGATAATGATCTTCTCTCAATAAAATATTCAAATATTTTATTTTATTCATTTACAAAAGCAAAAAATAATTTAACATTTCAATCTTTTTGTGATTTAATAATTAAATTAACTGAATTAAAATTTCAAGAAGAATTTATGATAAATCAAGCAACTTCACTTTCAAAATTTATTGCAACTTATGTAACACCATTAATTAAAATGTTAAAATCAACTCCAGTTACTTCTAATTCAAGAAATAATAATAATCCTAATTTTCCTATTATAAATTATCAATTATTAATATCTAAATTAGGGAATAAATTAAATAAAGAAATATTTGAAGGAAATTATCTTTTATTTGCTAAAATTTATTTAAAATATTTTTGTTTTGAAAATTTAAAAATATCAAATCAACAAAAAAATCATTTATCATCAAGAGCTTTTAATAAAGTTATGAAAGATTTTGAAATATGTCCATATTATATTACAACAGAACAATTAAATGAAGTTTATGAAAATGTAATTTTAAATAAAGATTTAGTTTTAGAAAATATGATTAATTCAATTAATATTGATATGTGTTGTAATGAAGGTATGTTTTATACATTATATCATTTTATGGCAAGTTTTTATTTATTAGCAGTTAATAATATTTTAATAACTAATAATGAAGAAGAAAAAAATAATTTATGGCAAATTTTTGTAAAAGGTTCTGATTCAGAAGCTTTAAATAGAATAATTAAATTATTTTATAAATCTCAAAATTTAAAAAATATAATGCCCAATGAAATTAATCAAGCTGAAAATGAATATAATAATAATAATAATAATATTAATAATAATATTAATAATAATGATAATTTAAATCAAATGAATAATGATATTAATAATAGTAATAATGAAATGCAAATGAGTCAAAATTCACAAAATAATTTAAAAACATCGAATAATAATTTATCTAAAATGAATATTGAAAGATATAATACAAATCCAAATAAAAAATTTTTTGATGATTCAAATCAATCAATTCAATTAAAAACTTTACCTCATGAAGGTCAAATTAGAGTTTTAAAAGTAAAAGAAATGGCACCTGAAGTAGTTAGAAAATATTATGATACTTTAATATCAATTTATAAATTTTATTCAGAATTATTTTATGAAACTATTTTTTCAATTTATATGACTCAAAATGGTTTTATTAAATTTATTCGTGATATGGGATTAGTAAGTAATAATTATTCTCAAATTGAAAATTCAAAAGTAAATGAAACTAATAATAATTTAACAGAAATGTATTTAAATAATAAATTAAAAGCAAATTTATTAACATTTTCAACAATAAATTTTTATTTTTCTAAATTTTCTACAAATAGTAAAGGAATAATTCAAAAAAATAATAATAAAAGAATAGATTTTGAAAACTTTGTATATATAATATTATGTTTAGCAAATAAAATATATAATCCTCAATTTAATTCAATATCATATGAAAATAAATCATTTCCAATAGAAATATTAATTATGAGTGAATTTCCAATTAAATATGCAAATGCATTTATAGAAAATTATGTAATACCATTATATGCTGATATAAGAACTTTAGTTGAAGAAGAATCATTTACTTTAAAAAATTTAAATTTCTTACTTGAATCAATGAAAAATTATACTAATAAAATAATATCTTTATTAATTAGAATAATAAAAGTATATTCAGATGGTAAAGATTATGTTGATTATAATCAATATTTTAAATTATTAACTGATTTTGAAATTTTTCCTGATTTAATTTCAAGAACAAGAATGATTAAAATTTTTATTCATTTTATTGATAATTTTGATAGAGAATATGTAATTAAGGGAAATAATAAAATTATTTTATCTTTAGAAAGATGTGCTAAAGCAATTTTATTTATTGGAATTGGAGGAAATGATAAAAAAGATAATGGTAATAATGATTCTGGTGAAATTCTTATTAAATTAATTTATTTTTTACAAAGAATGGGACAAACAAAAGGAATTAAAAATGTATCTTTAAAAAGTGGAAATATTTCGACTCAGAGAGATTTTATTAAATATGTTGAAGATATGAAAAATAAAATTATTCCTCAAAGTGTTGATGATGAAAAACAATTTTCAGAATTAATTTAAATATTATTTTATTTAATTTTTGGTTTTTTTTAAACAACAATATAATTTTTAAAAAGACAAATTTTTTATAATTTAAAATGTTTCTTTAATTAATTATATTATATTATTTTTTTTTATTTCTAAAATTTTAAACATATAAAAATAATTCATTTTATAAAAATTAAAAAAATTAAAATATAAATTGCTTCTTTTTTATTTTAATTTCACATCATCATCTTCTAAAGATGAAATTTCATATTCTAATAATTCAATTTGTTCTTCAGATAAATATTCAGTAGCAATATAATTCATAATAACATCATTAATAAAATCATCATCTAATTCTAAATAACTCATAATTATATACATATTAATTAATATTTTAATTTCATTATCTAAATCATCATAATTTTCTTCTTCAATATCACTTTCATTACTTGATAAACTATTATCATAACTAAAATTTTCAACATACCATTCTTTCCAAAAATCTTTATTTTCCCATATTTTACAAGAAGGAAAAAATTTATCTTCATAAATATATTTTATGTTATATTTTTTTTCATATGTAAAATAAGAAAAACAAGACATTGTTAATAATTTTCCAACATGAAATTCACTTTGTTCATTAGTTAAAAACATTAAACAACATTTTATTATTTTTAACATTTCAATATAACTCTTATTTGAAAGTGCTTTTTTAAATAATGTATTTTGTGGTAAACCTTGAAAAATTAAATTACTAAAATATTCTCTATTCTCTTTTTTTTTCATTAAATGTGATATTTCTTCAATAGGTTTTTTTTCTTTTTCAAATTCAATACTACATATTTTATTAAACCATTCTTGTATTATTTTTATTTCTTGAAGATAATTTGGATTTGGTAAATTTTTTGGTAATGATTTTCTTATACTAAAACGACTTAATCTTTCTGTTTCAATATCTAATTTAATTGTCATATTAAAAAAATATCTTCTATAAATATCATTTACATTATTTAAATTATAACTTCTTTTTGAATTTAAAACAATATAATCTGGTAATTTTTTTTCTTCATTTGTTTTTAAATTTTCTTTTTTATTTATTTCATTTTGAATAAAAACTTCTATTTTTTCTCTATCAAAAGATTCAAGTTTCATTTTTAAAAAATAAGGAGAAAGTAATACTGGAATTATATTTGTACATTCTGTTATTGAATTATGAGAATTATTATTTTCATATGAAATTTTTTTATTATTTGAATATGAATTTTCACTATAATCGGTTTGAATATTTTCTCCTAGATTATAATTTGATTGAAGAGTTGTTTGTCTTGATATTTGTTTATTTTTTTTTTTCACTGAACGTTTATTTTTATTTGAATATATTAAAACATTGTCATTTTCTTTTATATATTTTATTGACATTTTATTAAATGATGATGTATCAAAAATTAAATTATCAAATTTTTTTCCATATGGTTCATTTAAAGGAACTTTTCTATGTTGAATATTTTTTATTATTATTTCATTTTCTGTAAATAAAAATTGGGCAAAATTTTGTGTTTGGAAAATTTCTTTATAAAAAGATTTTTCATCATTTTTTTTAGATAATAAAAAAAATTCAGTATTAAAAATTGGCATATCATTATCTTTTATAAAAGTAAAAATTTGCATATTACCAAACATCATAATAAAAGCTCTCATAAAAATTTCTCTAATTTTTGTTTCAACAATATATACATTATTAATATTAATATTTTTTATTTCTTTTAATTTCCTTGATAAAAATTTTACAATTTCATCTGGTAATTTTGGTAATTTTAATTCTTTAATAACATCTTTTCTCCAAGTAAATTTTTTTTTAAGAATATGTTCAGTATTAAGTGTTATTTCATTATTTCTAATATCGACAAAAACAATATTATTTTCATTTTTTCTATTTATGTAATCATTATTTAAAGAATATTTAAATAAAAATTCATCTGTTCCCATTATAAAAGGAATTATACTTTGTAAAAATTTAACTGATGATAAAGATAAAACTGGAACATAAATATCAGACCAAAAAAATGGATAAATTAAATTTATAAATGCAAATGAAATATTACTTAATAATTGATAATCATTATCAATAAATAATATTTTTTGTTCTAATAAAGTTAAATGATATATTTTTATTATATTTTCAATTGATAAATATTTTAATATATTACAAGTAATACAATTAGTCATACTTGGTTTAAATGGACTTACTAATTCAATTGCTTTTGTATTATATGGAATATAAAATAATAATCTTTGATTTTTATAAGGAATTGGAATTTCATTTGTTAAATGATTAACTAAATTATTTAAATCATCTTCATTTAATTTAATCATAATTTCTAAACATTCTTTCATTTGATTTATAAATGGAAATCTTGAAACTAAAGTTATACATTCTGGAATTAAAATAACTTCACATCCTATAAATTTAGATACAATATCTAAATTTTTTTGAAATTTTAGAACATCAAATTTTTCATCTTTATCATTAATATTTTTAAATTTTGTATATTCTTTTAAAGGATTTATTTTATATTTTTTATCAAATTCTTTAATTTCCATTTTCCTAAAATAATGATATGAAACAATATAATAAATTTCTCCTTTTTCATTTCTAATAATATTTAAAAAAGTATTATAAGGTTTTGGATAATCATTTTCAATATTATAATCATTATTATTAAAGCATATTTTAATTCCTAAAGGAAAAACTAAATTTGCAGTTAAATCAGTAATATCAATTTGAGAACTTTTATTTTTATTTTGATAAAATTGAATAACACTTGGTTGAAAAGAAGATAAAATTGAACATTCTTTATGTAAACAAGTTGAAGGATATTCTTCACTTTCTTTAATAATTTCTGTATTATCATATTTTAATCCACTTATAAAAAAACAATGACAAAAAGTGTCATATTCTATTTCTTTATAATCTAATTTTGAAATATATTCTATTGAATACATATCATTTGGATCATTTATTAAAATATTACTTTCTAATACTTCATAATTTCTATTTTGAGATCTTGTAAAAACTAAATTTATATTTCCTGGATTTATTTTTATTTGTGGTTCTATTTCAGCTTCTAATGGAGAATTTACTATTTTAATTATTTGATTTAGTTCATTATTATTATTACTATTTTCATTTATATTTTCTTCTTTATTATTATTATTGTTTTTATTATTATCTTCTATTTCATTTGGAATAACTTTAATTATTATTTTTGGAGATGAAGAATTTGGATCTTTATTTTTAATAGGATTTAACAATTTATTTTCATTATTTAATTCATTTATTATTCCATTAGATTTTTTTTTTTGTTTTTCATTTTCATCTATTTGATTCAATCTTTTATTAGGATAATCTCTTTCAGTTTCTGATTCATTATTATCTTTATTCAACCCTGTCGTTACTTTATATAGAATATTAATAAAACTATCATCTTTGAATATCCATACATCTTCTATTTCTTTATCTTTTTTTAAATTATTAATTATAATATTTATTTTTGAAATTATATTTTTTTCTTCTAATATTTTGAAACAAAGCTCTATATTATATGTTTCTATATCTATATTATCACTTATTTAATTATATAAATTTATTTTACAATTTAATTAATTCATTATCATATATCATTAATGAATCTTTTAATAATATAGAATTAGTTTTTCTTTCATCAATTAATTTTTTAGATTTATTTAATAATCTAAATATTATTTGAAATTTTGGTGTTTTATATTTGTTTATTTTATCTTTAGAATTTGCCAACCTTGCATTTTTAACTAATGAATATAATAATTTTTAAATTACTTATGAAATATATAGAACTTTCTTTTCTATTATCATCCATTTATTTTTATCTTTCATTATTTTTAAACATAAAATAAAAAAAGTGAATTAAAAAAAATAATCAAAAATATAAAAAAAAAATAAAAAATGGCAATGGTAAACTTAAGTGAACGTCCAATAACATGTTTAATACCAAAACCAGAAATATCTAAAGAATCAAATCTTAAAATAAATAATGAAATAAACAAATCTCATTTAGAAAAAGAAAAAAAAGAAGAAATTAAACAACAAAAATATCCATTTAATTCAAATTCTCCAGGTCATAATTTAATAATAAATAAAAATATATCAATGACACCAGGTCCAGGAACATATGAAGATGTATTATCATTAAAGCCAAAGCCTCCAGTAAGTACATTAGAAAATAATTTATTTGTTAGTAAAAGTCCAAGATTTCAAAGTGTAAATTTATCAGAAGAAAATTATCCTGGTCCTGGTTCATATAATATTAGTAATATTTTTGAAGAGAAAAAAATTAATAAAAGAAAAAAAATTAATAAACAACCTTATAATAATTTTAGTTTAAAATTTAATAATTGTTCTTTTGGAAGTGTTAGTACTATTCCTACTAAAGAACAAAAATTTGGTTATTTATTTGATGAAAATGGTGATTTAATAATTGCTGAAGATCCTGAAAAAGATGAAAAGTTTTCTGGGAAAAAAAATGATTGTGTTGGTCCAGGAAGATATAATCCTATTTTATTAAAAGAAAATAATCAAATTGTTGATTGGGGAAAAATGAGTGAAAGAATTTTAAAAATTAATTATATTGATGATTATAATCAAAAATATAATAATAATAAAGATGATATTTTTAATTTTTTATATGATGATCTTTCTAATATTAGTAAAGAAGAAACTGAAAGTCAATCTATTTTGAATAAGAAAAATAAAAGTATTCTTCAAAAGCAAAAAAATTTAAATTTTAGAAAACAAAATATTGAATTTAGAAATAAATTATTTCATAAAAATGCAATTACTGTATTAAAAAAAGATAAAAAGACAGAAGAAGATGAAAAAAAAGAAATGGAAGATTTATATAAAGAAAGAGAAAATAAAAGAAAATATCCTTTAAATTTTAATTTATTAAGATATCACTATAAACCAGAAAAATTTCAATTTTTTGGAAGTTCATCTCAAAGAAATTATTTATCACTTATTAATAAAGATCAAAATAATAATATTGGTCCTGGTTCTTATTTTAATAATAACAATAATAAAAATATAACTAAAAAATTAAATAAAAGTAAATCACAAGTTAATTATAAAATAGATAATGAAAAAATTAAAAAGAAAATTGAAGAAAATTTATTTTATAGAATGAATCCTTTATTAGGACCTGGTAGTTATAATTTAGATAATTCAATGATTAAAAAATCATTTAGTAATTTTCAAGGATTTTCTTCTGAGAAAAGAGATTCAATTAAAATTAATGAAGAATTAAACAAATTATATCCTGGTCCTGGATATTATTCTTTACCAGAACAATTTGATGATAAAAAAATGAAAAAAAATTATATTAATAAAGCATATTATGTTAATTTAAATAATTCACTTAAAAAAAATATTTTAGGAAAAAATGAAGAAAAAAAACCAGATTTTAATTATTATCAAAATAATAAATTTTTAAATAATTTACAAAATAATATTGAATCAAGAATAAATAAATATCAAAATAAAATTGCACCTTTTTCTTCAATGGAAAAAAGATTTAATAATGAACAATTATTAAATTCTTGTGATTTAGGTCCTGGAAAATATAATATTCAATCATTTACTAATCAAAGATATAGTGCAAATAATATATTTAAACCACCTTTTAATTCTAGTTCGGAAAGAGATTTTAGTGTTAATGATAATAATATTGGCCCTGGAAGATATGATTGTGATAATTATTTCAATTGGAATAAAAAAAGTTTTAATATAAGATTTATATAGTTTGCTTTTTTTAGTTTTATTAAATAATTATATTAAAATTATATTTATTTAATTTTTTTTAAATTATTTAAAATTAGTCTCTATATTAGAAATTATATTTTATTTAAAAATTCGGTAAGAATGTTTTTTTTGATTTTAATTATAATTTAATTTAGTTAATATTTATCATAAATAATTTACAGAAATCATCTAACTAAGCTGAAATAGTAAATTATTTATTTTTATTATTATTATTTATATTATATTTTACATTTTTGTTAATCTTAATTTGATTAAATTTGAGTTTTAATAATTTAAATTTCATTTTATTCACAGGTTTATTTATTCCAAAGTAATAATCTCCTTTAATATTAATATCTATATTCAAATTTATTTTTTTTTCATCTTTTGAAATATTATTTATATAAGAAGAAAAATCATTTTTTTTATTTTTTTGAATATTTTGTTCATATTGATTAAAAATTTTTGTTAAAGTTAACTTTACTTCTTCAGAAGGTTTTGAATGAAACATATTAAAAACTCTCTCCTTAATTGAATAAATTAAAAATGAACTTAAAATTTAAATATAAGTTTAAAATTAATTTTAATTTATAATTTTTTAATCAGTTTAAAAAATATATAATAAATAAAAAATTTTTTCTATTCTTCTTCATATTATAAACCTAAATTAAAAAATAAATATATAAAAGAAATATTTTAAAATTTAAATTGAATAATAAATTAATAATATTCAAAAGTATAAACAAAAATTATTAATTTTAAAAATAAAAAAATAAATGTCATATAACAAAAATACTTTAAATAATTCAAATCAACATTCTTTTAATTCTTTTTTAGAATTCCAAAAGAATAAACAATATGATTATCTAAATAAAAGAAATAAAAAAATATCTTTATTTAGATTTAAAAAAACTATTCCTTTTAATTTAACATTTCATTCATCATCAAAAGGAAAAACATTTTATTCTCAATCAAACACAGTAGATACAAATTATACATATAATAATAAAGATTTTAACAATACAATATCAAAATTTAATTATAATCCAAATTATTTTGGTTTAATGAAATTTAAATTCCCAACAATTTCAATAGATGAAAAAGTTTTAAAAGTAACAAAAAAAGCAAAAGCAATATCTCAAAAGAAAAAAGAAGAAACATTACAAAAATTATTTAATAAAGAAAAAAATATAGAAAAAGTAAAAGAAAACTTACATCAAACTAGATTAAAAATATTAGCAAAAAATAATAAAACAGATGATATGAAAAGATTAAAATTAAAAATTCATAATTTATTAACAAAAGAAACAACAAGATTATGTGATGAATTCGAATTAAAAAATTCTTTATTTAATACTAAAATGTTTGATTTTCTTTCTGGAAAACATAATTTAGAACAAACACTTTTATATCATTCAAAATTTAGATTTAATAAAATTGAAAATGAAGAAGCACATGATAGAAGAAAAATGTTAATTGATGTTGATTCAATGAGAAGAAAAGAAGATAATTCTATTTTTTTATTAACTCATAATTTAAATAGTTATGAAAAACAATTAATTAAAGATGATCCTAGATATTTTTTTCAATCTAATTTAAAAACTTTTGAATTTAAACCTTTAACTTTAACTCAAAGATTAGAAAAAGAAGCTCTTGGAATTTCAAATATGAAAAGAATTGATGATTTTAATTTTGAAAATGTGAATATTATTAAAGGAGATAATAATAATAAAAGAAATTTAAAACAGAAATTAACTAATAGAGTTAAAACTGATATTGAAGAAAAATTAAATGAAATTAATCATGATCTTAATAAAACAGTTTATTTAAATAGAACTAAAGAATTAAAATTGGAAAGAATAAAAAAAATAAATGAACATGATAAAATAATTGATGAAATGAATGATGATATAAGAACTAGTTCTTTGAAATTATTAAATGATGGAAAAAAAATTGATTTTAAAAAAAGAGTTTATACTTTTAAAGAAGCACAAAATTTATATAAATCTCCAAGTAAAGAAAATCTTTTAAAAGAAGAAAATAATCAAAGTCTTCCTTTTGGTTATAATTTAAATTTAAAAAATTTTCAACCAAAAGATATTGAATTTATTAATAGATGTAAAGATCAAATTAAAAAAAATTTTGATGAAATTTCATTCAAAGAAAAATATATGTAAAATAATTTAAATATAAATATTATAATTTTAATTATTATTTATAAGATATTGGTAAAAGTATTAAAATTTTATTTAAATAAACATAATTTTTATTAATTTTTTTTTCTCAAATAAATAAAATCTTTTAATAATTAAAATAAATAATTTGTATTTATTTATTTATGTTGTTTTAAAATATCATAACTATATTCAAACTGTAAATTTTCAATTTTATTTTCTTCATCTTTCAACTTATCTACATCATATAAATGACTTTGTAAATCATCAAAAGCTTTTTTACCAACATCAACAATATTAGAATAAGTTTTATTATAAATATCTCTTTTAGTATGATTAATCAACTTTGCTTTTTCAGGCAAATTAATATTATTACTTCTTCTTTGAAATTCTTGAAAAACTCCATGAAGATTACTTCCTATTTTTTCATTTGGAACTGGAATTTTTCTATCAGTATATAAATCAATATAATCAACTGCTTCTTTTTCTCCTATTATAAAATTAGTTTTTAATAAGTCATTATATACATTTTCTAATCTTGAATTTTTTTCCTTTTCATATTCTTCTTTTCTTTTTATTTCTGATGATGTTTCTTTATTTTTTCTTATAAATTTTGCATCACGTGTATCTATTATCATTATTTTTTCTTCATCATTACTTTTATATAAATTTATTAAATGATCTTTTCTTTTTTTTTTATTACCTAATGATTCATTTGATAAAAACATGTTTTTTCTTTCTTTTCTTCTTTGAATCATTTTTTTATTTTCTTCATTTGCTTCATTTAAACTTAAATTTGTTTGTCTTATATCATTTCTTAATGAATTATTCATTAATCGAATTTGTCTTAATGACATATTTTGTAATTTAAGTTCTTCTTTTATTTTTTCTTTAACATTAATAATTGCATTTATGTAATCATCAGTTAAAACAGAAGTTCTCTTTGGACGATATCTTTTTTTTTCTTCTTCATCTTTATTTTTACTTTTATTTTTTTTAATATTTGTAATTGATTCTTCAACTTTAGATAAAAAGTTATTATCTTTAATTATATTATAACTTGGTTCAATTTGACAAGTCATTCTTAAATCATGATCTGAATCTTTAAAAAGAATTGAAGGTGCAAAAATATTATCTTTTTTTCTATAATGTAAATCTTCCATATTATATCCTTTAAATTTATATTTATCCTCTATTATTTTTAAATAATTATCTTTTTTATAAAATTTTTTATCATTTATTGGTTTATATTGTTGAGAAAAAACATCAGTTTCTTTTTTTATTTTTAATCTCTTTTCTTTTTGTGGTTGATATAATGAATCAAAAGATATTACTTTATTTATTAAATAATTTTTTCCTGGATATTGTGTTTTATTTAATTGAATTCTTTTAGGAATGTAAATTTCACTTTCAAATTTATGTGGTGTTAAGGCTAATTTAAATTTTTTTTTTATATTTTTTGGCTTATTTTGCATTGTTTTTTCTATTTGAAATTCTAATGTTTTATTTAATAATGGCATGATATTTGACATTTATTTTATATTTTATTTTTTACATTTATTTTTTTATAATTTTATAATTTATGACAAATTTTTAAATTGATTAAAAAAATATTTAATCAAAAAAATAAATTTTGAAATAAAATTAATTAATCAAGTATGAATTATAAATTACTAAGAAGTGATTATTACAATGAAGAGCATAAATTAAATCCCCAAGAAACAAAAGAATTTTATTTGTCAATAAAATCTCCTTATTATAGAGTAAGAGCATTATCCTATGTTTTAAATTCCGAAATTTTTGGTAAAAGAGAAAATCTTCAACATGAAATTTCTTTAAATTTATTTCATAAAGAAATTCAAATTCCAAATATTAAAGATATTCATAAATATTATAATCAAGATTTATTTGAAAAAAAATTTGGTTTGAATGATAATTCAATATCAGAAAATTTAAATAACACCATTCCAATTTATTTGGAAATTCCAGAAATAAATCAAATGAGAAAAGATATTTCATATAATGAAATATATAATTCTCTTTCAAAAATTGCAGATCGTCAAATGTTATTTATAAATTTATTAAAAGAACGTTCTGAAAATAATTTAACTAATGCTATAATTTATTTTCCTTTCACTCCATCTGATATTGAATTTATAAATGATGATTTAATTCAATTATTTGCAAAATTATTTACTTTATCTAATAATAAATATTTTTGTTCAGAAAGAGAAAAAAATTTAATTTTAAAACAAAAATTAATGGATATGTATTATTTGTGTGATGATAATTTTGATTTACATGGAGTAACAGATTGTCATAGTTTTTTTTCTTTATGTCCAAATATTTCTTCTTTTTATTGTGAAAATAACATGTGTAAAAAATGTTGTGAAATTTCTCCTAATAAAAACTTTTGTCCTATTCATGATGATTTTGTTAATTATTATCGTGATAAAATGAATTATCTTCTTTCATTTGAGCAAATTGATAAATCTTTTGATAGAAGTAAAACTATAAGAATTTTAATTAGAAAAAATACAATTAATAAAAATATTCTTAAAAAAATATTTTCATCTGGGAATAAAATATATAAAATAAATTGGGATAATATTGATATTCTTTATAAAACTTCACTTGAGAAAATTCAATTTGTTTATCTTCAATGTGAATCTTATGAAGAAGCAAAATTAATCTATAATAGTAGAACTGAAATTATTAAAAATTCAAAATATGATATTTCCATTCAACCTTTAATGGAAAATATTACTGATATTATAAATAAAATAGATTCTAATTTACTTTTATCTTCTTGTTTGTTAGTTGTTCCTATTTCTAGTATAGTTAAAAATTATAAAACTATTCCTTCAAAAGGAGAAAGGAATAAAAAATTTTCTGAATTTATTGAATCTTTTCTTAATATAAATTCTTCTCAGTTTAAAATTTATAATTGCCAAAATGTTTTATCTAATGAATCAATGTCATATGAATATTATATTGTTACTTTCCAAGAAAAATCTCTTCTTGAAAAATTTTATTTAAATCAACCTTATTTTGAAGCTATTATTGTTCATAAATTAAATCATTTAAAATTTTTCCCATTATTACGTAATAAAAGTATCACTTATCAAAATTTTTGTATTAATTGTATTAATTCAAAAAATCCAAAATGTTATTTTGATTTATGTATTGATTGTTGTAATAATTGTAATAATAATTTTATAAAAAAATTAATAGAAAAAAAAATAGGAGAATGTCCTTGTAAAAGAGAAAAAAGTGACAATTACAATAATGAAAAATACACTTCAAATAAAATATCTAAATATACAGAATATTTAAAATCATTTTCAAATAATAATCAAAATTTAAGTTTATTTTCTCAAAATTATAATTTAAGAAAAACAAATATTAAATTAATAATATTGAATAATTTAAGAAATGGAGAATTTACTTGGTTTAGACCAATTTCAGATACTGATATTACAAGAGCAATGTTAGATATGAATAAAGAATTTACTATTATAATGGATAATCCAAGTTATAAAAGAGAACAACCTTTAAAAATTAATGATAAAATGTATAAAGTTTATACTTATCAAATTGAACAACCAATTAAAAAAACTTTTGATTGTTTTAATACTGAAGAAGGATTTGATGAGAAAGGTGATTATTATATGGAATATGATTTTACTCAAGGAAATTATAATGAAGCTTATCCAAAAGTTTATGTTGAAGTTAATGAAGATATATTAGAAAGTATTAATAATAAAAATTTAAATGAAAATAATAAAAATGCAATTTTTGGAAAATTTATTAATTTTCATATTTGCTTTTATGGTTTGGATAATGAAAGATATACAAATTATGAATTAATTGAAGAAATTTATCATGAATTAAAATCACAAAATATTAAAATTAATAAAGAAGATATTCAAATTTTAGATGAAGATAGTTTATTAGCTTATATTATTATTAATAAAATTAATACTTCTATAGATAAATTTGATAGTTTTGGTAGATTTGTACTTATTAAAATGAAATATGATAAAGATGCTTTAAAAATTTATTTAGAAAAATGTAAATTATTATTACCTTTAATAGGAGGAAGAAAAGGAATTCCTTTAATGATTCCTGGAAATTTACTTAAAACTTATATTGAAAGTTAAATAATGATATTTAAGTAATTATATTAAAAATCAATTTTTAATTTATATTTAAAAAATAAATTATATTTAAATTCAATTTAATAAAGTAAAAAAATGTCAATTATAAATTATGAAGACAGTGAAGAAAATTATGAATTAAATTCAATAAATATTACATCTTATGTAAGAGGACCAGGTGAATATAAATATTATTATAAAGGTGAAAATACTTCAGAAATTGATAAAAGTTTTTTTGTATTTTCTACAATGTGGTATAATTCAAAAATAACTTCTGATTTAGAATTATTATCATCAAATTATAATTCAAATTATACTGCTCAATTATATTTAAATAAAACTAAAAAAAATTATAATATTTATATTTATAAAAATGAAATAGATTTTAGAAGTGAAAATATTAATTTTAAATTAATAAGAATATTAGATTTTCCTTTATCAAAATATTTCGACATTTCAAGTTATGATTCAAGTAAAATTATTACTACAATTTTTTTAGCTTCAGATTATTATTTACTTATAAATGATATTGATATTAGATTAATATTACTTGATTTTAGAAATGGAAATTATATTTCAATTTTTGAAAAATCAAATGAACAATTTGAAAGATTATATAATATAATTGATACTTATGATGAAACATTTTTAAAAGATAATAAAACTTTTATTAGAACTTATGCATTTATATCAATTAAAAATAAAGAAAAAAAAGTAATTCAATTTTCATATAAATATTTAATAATTAAAAGAGAGACTTTAATAAATAAAGATTTTACTTTATATAGTTTAGATTTTGAATTAGGAAATGCACAACCAATTGGATTAAAAATTGTAAAAATTCCTAATTATTCTAATAATGATAAAAAATGGTTTTATATAATATGTTTTTGTACATCACAAATTATATTTCAAATGGTTACTGATTATGATAATTTTACATTACATGAATTATTTAGAAAATATTCAAAAAGTCTTTATATAAATTCAGAAAAAGAAATTATCAAAAAGTTATATTTTATTAATACTATTGGTGTAGAACAAGACAAAAAACAAATAGCACAATCATTTAAAATATTTTTACATATAAATATAAATAAATTATGTAGTTTTATTTTATTTTTTGAAGATGGAGTTATTATATCAAAAAATTTTAATTTTAATGATAATCCAAAAGATATAAAAAATAAAATTTTTTTATTAAATAATATTAAACCAGAACAATCAGAAATTCATATTGACTTTAAAAATTGGGATAATTATGATTTTCCTGATAAATATATTTTTAAACAAAAATCAATTTGTGCATTTTCAAACAGAAATTTAGTATTTGCTGGAAAAAATAAAATATATATTTTTGATCCAATTACTAAATTAGCTTGTTTTTCATATGAATTTTATGAGGAAAATTTAAATTTGTTTTTAATGTTTGAAGGTATTGGTTCTTTATTTTTATTAACAAATAATAAATTATTTAAAATTATTTTCAATCAAAGATTTTCACAATTTAATAATATTGATTTTGAAAAATTAAAAATTTATCAAACACCAAAAAATTTACTTTATCCAACATTTGATTATTATCCAGAAGAAATTTGGAATATATATGAAAACAAATTAAATATTTTAATAACTAAAGATAATATAACTAAAAATAAACATGGATTTTATTTTGATAAAACAAAAGATTTATTTGGAAATTGTGAAATTTGTGGTAGAGAAACTAATTTAAGATGTTCTGAATGTAATTGTAAATTTTATTGTTGTTCAGAACATTATAAATATGATTATATTACATTTCATTTTTTTGAATGTCAATTTATAAAATTTTTTAGAAGAACTGATATAATGAATAATAATAATATTGAAGAAAAATATATTATTTTATATAATGAATTAATTAAACTTTACAGTAAAATTTTACATTTTATTTTTTCAAGAATTTTTTCTAATAAAGATTATCAATTTTTTCTTCAATTTATTGTAGTAATGATTGAAATAATGGAAAATTTTGGTTTTAGAAAGAATTTAGAAGAATATCCTTATTATAATATTATTCATTTTAATGATAGACCTAGACAAAGAGTTGAAAAAAATTTATTTTTTCAAGAAAGTTTATTTTTTTATTTACAATTAAATTTTTTAAAATGTAAATTTACTTTAAAAAGTGGATTATATAATTTGACAGATTGTTATTTAAAAATAATAAAAAATGATTTATTACCAAAATTAACACCAAAAAATAATCGTTATTTATTATTATTAAAATTTGACAAAATGAAAAAAGATAATATAATTTGTTATAATTACTTTTCTTTTTTAAATAATGATCTATTTTTTAACTTTGATTCTTTTTATAATAAAAATGATGAAATTGATATAGGAGAAAATTATATAATAAAGCATTTATATATTTTATCACTTCCAGTGAAATATAAAATAAAAATAAACTCATTAATTGAAGTTAAAGAAAATTTTGCAGATATTGCAATAATGTTTAATTATCATTTTAATGAAAATAAAATTATAAAAAATATTCCTATATATTGTTTTTTTAGTATATCTTATTATCTTATTGAAACTGGAAAAATTATACAAACAATAAAATTATTATCAAGAATGATAAAATCATTTAATGATGATACAGATAAAAAAATAAGAGCTTTTTCTTTATATAATTTAGGATTATTACAATATGCAATTGGAGCTTTTAAAATTGGAATTCATAATTTAGAATGTAGTTATAAAACAATTGTTGAAAATAATTTATCAACTAAAAACTTATTAATTGTTTTAGATAGTTTAGCTCTTGCATATTTAAATCAAAGAATGTTATTTAAATCATATGTCTTAATTCAAACTTCAATTAATGAAAGAAAAAAAATAAAAATGAAAGAAAATGAAATTAAATGTATTAAATTAAATATATATTTAAATTATATAATCGATTTATATGAATATTCTTTTATAACAAAAACAAGATTACAATTAAAAAAAAGTAATAAAAATTATGATAAACATCAATTAATAAAATTTGTTATTAGTGATGATGATAAAGAAATAATATCATCAGAATTATATTTAAAAGAATATTTAAAAGTAGTTCATTTTATATTTACTTTACCACCAGATATTTTAAATCAATTACAACAAAATAATCCATCAAAACAAATTTTATTAAAAGAAGAATTTTATCATGAAAAATCAATAACATTAAATAATGATCAATCACAAAATAATTCTAATATAAATAAAGAAAACAATGAAAAACAACAAAATTTAGAAGAATGTGATGAAGATATTGAAATAAAACCTGCATTATATGATTTATTAACTAAACATCAACAAAATGAAATAAAAGAATTAAAATCAAGTTATTTAAAAAGAGATATTATTTTAAGAGATTCATTAGGTGATATTGAACCTTTTAATATTAATTATCATCCTATTTATTCTGAAGAATTTGTTAAAATAATTGAAAATTTAAGAAGTAATTTTTTACTTAAAGAAATTTTTTATTGTTTTCAAACTGAAAAATGGAGAGACGAATTATATAATTATAATCAAAGCAGTTGTTTATTTGGATTATCTAAATATTTAAAATTAGAAAAAATTAAAAATTTATTAGTAATTGAAAATTCTAAAAAATTTGATTTTATGAATAGAGAAAATCAAGAAGTTAAAAAAGCAAGAAATTCTTTATATAAATTTAGAATGTCTTATAAGGTTAATAATATTGATAAAGAAATTAAAAATGAAGATAATGAAGATAAAGATAATTTATTGCTTAAAAGAAAAAATAAAGAATTAAGTTATTTTGAGTTTAAAAAAAAATTTATAAAATCACTTGAAGAAAAAGAAAAAGATAATAATGAATTTTTGAATTATTTAAATTTAGATGATGATTTTTTATTCTCATTATATAAAGATGTTTATATTAATAATCCTGAACAAAATTTTATTTTTGAAAACCCTTTTTTGATTTTAAATTATATATATATAGAATTAAATAAAAAAGACACAAACACAGAAAAATCAAATAATATAATAGAATTAAAAAAAATTAAAAGTAAAAGTAAAAGTATTATTTCAAAATATAAAAAAAATAAATCAATCAAAAAATCATCATCTAATAAAGAGTTTAATAGAAGAATTACAGATTTTAATTATGAAAGAAAAATAATAAATTCTTTTTCTTCTATAAATGATGATTTAAATGAATCTAATTTCAATTCAAGTCAAGAAATAAATACAAATATTAAAAAAGATAATAATAATAAAGTGTTTGATTTTAATAAATATTTACAAACAAAAAATTATTATGATGAATTTGATGATAATTTACAAATTTGTACTCAAGATGAATATTCATATTTATATTCTCCTTTTAAATTAAAAAGATCAAGATCAACATATGACAATAATAGAATGGAAGAATTATTAGTTCATAGTTTTAAAAATAAAATTAATTATTCTCAAAATGAATCAAATGAAAATAAATCATTTATTAATTATTCAAATATTAGTTATTTAAATAATTCAAATATGAAAAAAAGAAAAATAGAAATATTTCAGAATGTGAAAAATAAAAATAAAAGTGTTGAACAACAAAAAAGTAAAATATTTAATAATTCAAATTCTAAAAGTAAATTATCTAATAAATTAAATAAGAATAATTCTTTATCAAAAAATATTAAAAGAAAAAATTATAATATTAATGATATATATTATAATATTAAAAAGCCAACTTTTTATGAATTTAATGCAAATATTGAAGTAAATCCTTATCAACTTTTTAAAAAAAAAAATAAAATGATTGAAAAAGAAAACATAGTTAATCCATTTTTAATTGGAAACAGGAAAAAAGAGAATAAAATTGATGATGATTTAACAACAATAAATTCCTCTATTACTTCATTTACAAATAATAGAAATATTTCAAAAGATGATTTTAAAAATGAGGAACTAGGAAGAATATTATTATATAATAAAAAAGAAAAAATACAAAGAGAGAGTGGAAAAAAAATAAATAAAAAAAATGAGTATTCATTTATTAAAAATAATATAAATAATAATCACAATATTGATAATAATTATATATATAATAAAAAATCAAATAATTTATCAAATGAAAAAATAATACCATATATAAAAAAATATATACCATTAAATTCAAACAAAAAAGAAGACAAAAATAAAAAAGAAATACTAATAAAATCATCTTCTCAGAAAAAAATAAATAAATCCCAAAAAAGGATTATAAATATATTACCAAATGAGAATAAAAAAAATAAGAATATTTCAACTTCTCATTATTCAAGTTCTAATAAATCATCAATTTATAATAAAAGTAATGAATCATCAAATGAGAAAATAATAAATAAAAAAGGAAGACAATACCAAAATTTTATATATGACGAAAGAAAATCAGATAAACAACGGAGTAATTCACAATCATCATCAGAATCAATAAATAATGATATTAATTATAATAATCAAAATAATTTTGAAATAAATTATAAAAGTGAAAATAATGAAACAGAAAAAGAAGAACAAAAGAAAGAAATTGAAAGACTAAAAAACTCTTTAATAAATTGTAAAACTTTTCATAAAATTTATACTAAAAAAGATTTATCTGAATGCATAAATGATTTTATTAAAAATACTAATTTTTCAAAAATTCATAGTACAATATCTCTAAAAAAAGAAAATGAAAAAATACAAAATGTAAATTTAAATAAAGGAAGTAAAAATAAAAATAAGGAACTGAAATATGTAAAATTTTTAAATAAAAATATCAATAATAGTGACAAAAAAATAATAAATAACCCTTTTTTACTAAATAAAATTATAAATGAAGATTCAAAGGAAGAAAAAGAAATTTTAAATATTATATCTACTGATGATAAAACAAAAAAATTTGTCAATATAAAAAAAAAGACTTTAATAGATTCAAAAATTGAAGAACAAAAACAAAATGAAATTGAATCATATTATTTTAATGAAGAAGAAAAAGAAGATACAGAAAAAATAAAATTAAAAAAAGAAGAAGAAGAAAATCTAATAAATAATTTTGATACAAAAAATTCAAATCAATTTACAAACAGGTCTTTTGGTAAAAAGAAAAATTTGCATGAATCATATGATAAAGAATCAATAGAAATATACAATAATTTAATTAATAATAATTTAATACAAGAAAAAGAAATTAAAAAAGAAAATGAAAGTAATGATGAGGAAGAAGAAAGTGAAATAGAAGATGAAAAGACAATTCCAAAAGAAAATGAAATTTCTACAATTTATAATAATACAAATAATAGTAAATATGTTACAATAACAAAAAATCCTGATTTTATGGATATTAGTTTGTCAAATACATTAAGTAGTAATTTCAATAGTAAAAATGATGATATAGAAATTAATAAAGAAATAAAGGATAAAAAATATAAAAATAAACAGAATAATGATAAAAATATTAATATACCTTCTAATGATAATAAATCAATTAATACTGAAACAACTTTATTAGAATTTAAAAATGCAATGATAAATAATAATAATAATAATTTTGGAATAAATAATGAATTTAATAATAAAGAAAATGAAGAAGAAGAGGAAGAAAGTGATTCAGAAGAAATAAATAAAGTAAATATAAAAGTTAATAATCAAGAGAATAAAAAAGTAAAAAATATAAATAAAAAAAAAAGGTCAAAAAATAAAAATCCAATATTAATAGATAAAAACTTAAATGAAAATATATCAAAAGATACAATTGAAAATGAAGAAAGTGAAGAAGAAGAAAAAAAAGATAATTCAAATATAATTGAAGGGAAAAAAAAAATTGTATCAGAAAATTCAATAATGTTAACTGAAAATAATATATCAAATGATAGTTTAAGTGAAACAAAAAATGAAATAAAAACAGAAATAAACAATGATAATTCAATAAATACTGATTTTAAAAATATAAAAAAATTATCTAAAAAAGAGAATATAATTAAAGAAATTATTAGTGAAGAAAAAAATGAATTTTCTCCAATTAAATATGAAAATATAAAAATAGATAATAATAAAGATGTAAATAACCTTTTAATTGAAAATAAAAATGACAAATTAATTAAAAATCCATCTACTGAAAAATACAAAAATGAAGCAGAAAATTTAAAAAAACAAGTTGAAGATTTAAAAAAACAATTAGAAGAACAAAAAAAAAATATATTAACAATGAATAATTCAAATCAAAAATCTCAAAATAATATTTCATCTCCAAATCAAACATTTAATTCAAATATATCATCAAATCCAATAATAAAAAATCCTGAAACCCAAAATAATATAATTTCAGAATCAAATATATCCAATTCTCAAAATTTAAACTCATTATCATCAGAAATTAAAATAAATAACCCAATAATTCAAAATTTAAATATTCCATCATCAAATACACAAGAAAAAAACTCATCAAACATAACAAAACCAAATATTACTCAAATTAATAAAGAACAAGATATACCAAAAGAACAACCAATAAGGCCATTAACAGTTCCAAATGTTCCAAATATTCCTATACCAGGAGTACCTAATATACCAGGTGTACCTAATATACCAGGAGTACCTAATATACCACGAGTACCTAATATACCAGGAGTGCCTAATATACCAGGAGTACCTAATATACCAGGAGTACCAGGAGTTCCAGGAGTACCAGGTATACCATTAATGCCAAATGCTCCTGGTATTAATGGTAATTTAGGTATTAATATTAAGAAAAAACAAAGACCATCTACACAAATGAAACCTCTTTTTTGGAATACTATGAATCCAAAAGATATTAAAAATACTTTATGGGAATCAATGGATGATGAAAAAATAATATCAAAAATAAATATTAATAAATTAGAAGAAGAATTCTCTGCAAAAAGTAAAAAACCAAAACCAAAAGAAGATAATTCTAAATTAAAAATGAAGGAAAAAACAACATTAGAAATACCTCGTCTTCAAAATATTTCAATAGTATTAGTAAAAATAAAAAAAAAACCTGAAGAAATTGCTAATGCATTATTAAATTATGATTTATCTATTTTAACTGAAGATTTATGTGAATTATTATTAACAATTTTACCAAAAGAAGATGAATTAATGAATTTAAAAGCAGTTAAAGATCTTTCTTCTTATTCACAATGTGATAAATTTCTTAGTATAATTTGTGATGTTATTGGATTTAAAGAAAGAATAAATACTATTAAAATTAAATATGAATTTGAAAATAAATTTAATATTTTATGTGAAAAAATTAATATGTTAAAAAATACTTTAGATACTTTTACAAATGATAATAGAATTAATGATTGGTTGACAATTATTTTAGCTTTTGGAAATTATTTAAATGGACAAAGTATAAGAGGAGGAGCTTATGGATTTAAATTAGATTCTTTAAGTAAAATTGTTGAATTAAAATCTAATGATAATAAAATTACTTTATTAGAATTTATTATTGAATGGATTTATGATAATAATGATCCTAATTTATTACAAGTTGATTTAAATTATACAAAAAATGCTTCATTGAAAGTTACTAAAGAATTTTTAAATGATATTAAAAATTCTTTTAAAATTGTTAAAAATTTAAAAGAAGTTACTAAAAATGTTGATAATGAAAAAGATAAAAGTAAAGAATTTTTAGAATTTTATGATGAAATTATAAATAGGTTAAATCAAAAGGAAAAAGAATTAAATGATATTAATATTAATTATGAAAAATTAGTTTTATTTTTTGGTGAAAAAATTCAAGATATGCCTTTTGAAAAATTTTTCGAAATTTTTACCTCTTTTTTTGATAATGTAAAAACAACAAAAGAAAAAGTTGACAGAAAAAGAAAAATGTTAGCTAGACAAAATAAAAAAAAATCATAATTTTTTTATTTTTTTTTCATATATAATAACATAATAAATAATAATATAATTATATAACCTATATAAAAATATTTTTTTTTAAATATTATTATCAAAAATAAATGACATTAAATAAATTAAAAAAAAAATATATAAATATTAATTTAAAACTCAAAATATTTACCAATCAAGAAGTGGCATTCCATTTCCATCTAAATACTTATTAAAAGCCCAATAATAAAGATCAAGAAAATGCCAAATTATAGGAATACCAAAACAAGTTAAACTAATTCCAATTTTTATATAATTTGCTAAATCAGAATCTGAATTTTCTTTAAGTAATTGAATCACAAATTGAAATCCAAAACATATTATACCATAAAATATTATTAATTTAATAAATGCATTAAAAAATCTTCCAGCATATAAATGACCAAAACCAATTAAACCAAAAGTTTCTAATAATAATGCTGTCATTGTATTTTTTTGTTTATAATTACAAAATTTTTTCTCATCTTTAATTGTTAAAAAACCTTTTAAACATATACATTTATCTGCTCTACAATATCCTTGTTGAGGTGGACATATTATATCATTACAATTCCCTCCTGTTGTTAAAATTGTTGGTTTTAGTATTTTTATTTCATTTTGACTATAAATTTTTGATATTAAAAGACATATAATAAAATATTTTAACATGTATTTTAAATTGATAAAATTTATTTTTAAAAATATTTCTTATTTAAAATATTTTATGTTTTTTGTAATTTTAATTATATTTTCAATTTTGTATTTCTAAATTTAAAATTTTAGTTTAAATTACATAATTATTTTTTTTATTATAATTTTTTTAAAATGAGTTCAGTTTCCATTGCAACAAGAGTATCAGAAATGAGTTTAGATATTCAAAAAATATTTAAAAAAATATCTCAATTAGAATCATTAAATGAAAATTTATCTAAAAAATTAAATAATGAAATATCTCAAAGACAAAATTTAGAAAAACACACTTTAACATCAAATGAAGAATTTTCAGGACAATTAAATACATTAAAAGGTACATTTGAAAATTTTGAAATAGTAATAAATCAAAATATGGAAAAATTAAAAATTGATATTAGTGATGATTTTAAAAAAAAAAATACTGAATTTGTTCAAATTATAGAAAATAATTTGAAATCAAATAAATTTAATCCTTTAAGTTTAAGTTATAATAATATTAGTGAAGAAACATATACTAGAATTCAAAAAATGATTGATAATGAATTTAATCAATATAGAAGTGAATTAAATACAATTAAATTAAAAAGTGAATATCATTCTAAAAAATTAGAAGATATTGTTTCTCAATGTTCTGATGATTTTAATGGAATACAAAAAGAAATTCAAGAATTAAAAAATGAAAGTGAACAATTAAAAATTTTTAGACTTCAAACAATTGCAGAAATTAATAAAATGAAAGATAATAATTTAAAAAAAGATAATTCATATGAAAGTTTTGTTAAAAAAATGGATGATATATTATTAGAATTAAATGGAAAAATGAGAAATTACGATGATATTTTTAGAAGTCATACTAATAATTTTGAATTAATTAAAAATGATTTTTTTAATCAATTTAAAGATATGAATAATATAATTAAAAACAATAATAAAGAAATGAATGATAATTTTGAAAATAAAATTAATATTTGTAATAAAGAAATTGAAAATTTTGAAAATCATATTCTTTCTGAAAATGATAAGTTTGCTAAATATATTCAAAATCATATTGATGAACAAAATTCTTCTTTGAAAAGATTATTTGATTATGCAAATGAAGATATTGAATTATTAAAAGGTAAAATTATGAATTTAGATGATTCAATAAAAAAATTAAGAACTGAAGTATTTAAAGGAATAAATGAAACTGAAGAATTTTTAGAAAAAAAATATGATAGTATTTATAGAATAGTAAATAAAGTAAATTAATATTTTTTTTTATTTAATTTTTATTTTATTAAATTTCAATATTTGAAAAAATATAATTATATAATATAATAAATTAAATTTATTTTTTTAAAATTTGTTTTTTAATATCATCATCTTTTGAAGACAATGAATTGATTGAATCATTATATTTAAATTCTGAATTATTCATAATTAAAGATGAAGTTTTACCATTTATAACAATTGATTTTGCTTTAATTTGAAAAATATTTGTTTCAGCTTTTTTTAAAAAATAATGTAATTGAATATTTAACTTTTTATATTTATTTTTTAATTCTTTCAATTCATTTTCTAATTTTATATTTTCTTCTTTTATATTATGAATATCATCAAATGAAATATATTTTTTACAACTAGAATCATTTTTTTTTAAAGAAATTTTATTTCTATTAATAATACTTTTTCTTATATTTTTAATATTTATTGAAGAATTATTAATATTAACTTTAGAATGATTTTTTGGAAAAGTAGAATTAGTAGAAACTGAATTATCTTTTTGAAGTTCATATAATCTTTTATTAATATATTGTTGAATAATTTTATTTGATTTTCTTTCATTTTCATTTAAATTTTTTGTATAATATTTCATTTGATAAGATGGAGTATATGATCTATTATTCATTGGTGAATAACCACTAATTTTTTTCATGAAAATTTTAATTAATAAATAAATTATTATATATAATTACATATTTTTTATTATTTAGTTTTTTATATGTCAAAATTATAAATCTTCACCTCTATTTATTTTATCAATTTTAATAGGTAACATTCCAATCATTTCTTCACACATTTTTAAATTTTCTTGTAATTCAGGTCTTTCATTAAAAAAAGAAGTAGAACTCTTTAAATGATTATAAACTTCTTGATACAAATTTAAACTTTTTTTAAGTGCCTCAACTCTTTTTTTAATATCTTTATTATAAATTAATTTTGAATAAATTCTTGCCATATTAGACTTAATTGTAATAATAGTAATAAAATCTTCAACTTTTTTTTCTTCTTCTTTATTATATTCTTCTTCAATATATTTTATAATATCATTATAATAAAATAAACCTTTTTCACCTTTTGAATTAATTTCTTCAATTTCTTTACTAGTAACTTTCTTTTGACGTAATCTTAATAATTCATAATTTGATTCAAATATTTCAGAATAAACCTCAGCTAATTCAATTGAAACTTCTTGCCATTGAATAATATAAACTTTATGATTAATTGCATTATAAATAGGTTCTAATAAATTTATTCTTCTTTCTTCCATTAAAAAAACTCTGTTATTATCATTTTCAAATTGAATTAATAATTTATATAATTGTGATATATCCATATTAATTTGAATATTTTCTGTAACATAACCATCCATTTTATAATAACCTAAAGCTTTTTTAAATTGAGTATTTGATAATCTAAAAAGAGATTTGGCTTGTTCTAAATTTTTAACATCATCTATTTTTGGCCAAACAATATTTAATGAATTAATTGTAAATATTCTTTTATTTACAATTGAACTTAATTCATCATTATCAGAAATAAATACTTGTTCTTTTATTCTTTCAATTGCAAATCTTAATCTTTCTAAAAAATATTTTCCTAATTGATTTTGAATTGAAGCTCTTAATCTTTTTTTTTTATTTAAATCTTCAGGAAGAAGTGATAAAGCACTAATTAAAATATATTCAGCTTGAGCATAATATTGATTTCCCATATAAAAATCACTTAAATTAATACAATTAATTAAAGCATCTTTTAAATCATATTCATTAAATTCAATTTGTCTTTTTAAAGTAATTGAACAATATTTAATAGCTTTTTTTTTAAAACCTAATTTTGTAAAAGCTTGAGCATAATAAAATATAGTTAAAGTATAATTATGTTCAAAACTTTGTTTATTTATTCCACCATCAATATAAAAATTAAAAAATTCAACTTCTTTATGATTATTTTCTTCAGTTAAAGAACAACAAGTTTTCATAAATTTACTAAAATTATTTGTATAATTATATCCATTTAAATCAGAAAAAACTTTATACATTTGTTCTGCTTTTCCTAAATGTCTTAAACCTTTTTTTATTTCTCCTTTATTATAATATATTATTCCTAAATTATTATATATTTCTTGATATATATTTATATATCTTATTTTTATTATTATTGGTAATGTATTAAAATAATCTATTGCTGCATTAAATGGTGTTTCACAAAGTGATTGATCTTCATTTGTTAAGTTAAACATTCCTAAATAAAAATTTAATAATCCATTTAAACATGAAAATATTATTTTATTTGATTTAAAATGTTTTATAAATGAACTTTCTAAAAGTGATTTTATTATTTTTATTGCTTTATCTTTTTTTTCTTGAGATTCTTGTTGAATATATTCATTGGCTCTTTCTAATGAATATTGAAATATAGTATATAAAAATACTAAAAGTTCTTGTTCATCTTTTGATATTATATTTTTTGTTGTTTTTGAATCTTGAATTTGAGCTGAACCTATTTTTTCATTTAAATTTGCATCATCATATATTTTATTTATTTTTTCATTTAATTTTTCATTTTTATTTTCCATATTTAATCTTTTTAAATAAATTAAATTATAAAAAAAATCAATCAAATATGAGGAAAGCAATAAAAGAAAATAAAGAAAAAAATTGTGATATTTTAAAAACTAATACAAGTAATAATATAATTAGTGATTATTATAAAACTTATTATCCAATTGAACATGATTTTTCTCTTTTAAATTCTAAAAGTGTAAACTTTGAATCGAAAACTAAAATTCCAAGTGATGATCTTGTATCTCCAGAAAAAAAAAGTGAAAAAAGCACAAAATTAATTGAATCTAATAATGAAGTAAAAACAAATAAAAATATTAATGAAAAAAAAGAAGATGAAAATAAAGAAGAAGAAAAAAAAGATAATTTAAATGAAGAAATAAAATTATCAGATATTAAAATTGAAAAAAATAAAATGAAAATGAGCCAAATATTCAGATCAAGAAATAGAACATTTGTAGAAGAATTCAAAAGATATCCTTTCACATATACAACAACAGTAGAATACAAAGAAAAAAATTCTTCTTTTAAACAATATAATTTATTAGTAAGTAAAAATAAACTTTATATTCTCGAAAAGAAAAAACAAAAAACTAAATTAAACTTTGATGAATCCTTAATAGAAAAACTCTCAAACTCAAATAAAAAATTATCAGAAAAAAGTATAAAAGAACTTTATGACATAAGTAATCCAATTCTTTCATTAAACTTTGACACAATGACATGTAAATTATTAATAGATAAAAAAAAAAACATTCTAATTATATTAGTATTAAATTTAACACCTCAATCATTTACATTTAGATTTCCAAATAATGAAATATTAATAAAATACACATGTATAATAAATCAAGCAAGATTATCATCATGTGGAAATGATGACAATTTATTTAGTATAACTTTTCGTTTTAAAGATTATTATAAAAAAAATATAATATCAACATTAGAATTTGAAAATATAGCAAAAACTGGTGATATAATATTATTTCAAGGAAATGAATGTCCTGCAAATTGTCAAAGATTTTTTACTAGAGATGAATATGATCATGTTGCTTTAGTTAAAAGAAATCATGGTTATATTTCAATTTTGGAAGCTACTTCTTTAAGAAAATGTTCTACTATGATGTGGGATCTTTTTAAATATGATTTATTTCCTTTAGTTTATGGTAAAATTGTTTATAGAAGATTAATTATTGAAGAAAGTGATCCTCAAAAAAAAGAAGAAATTCAAATAAAAATTGATAAAGATATTGGAGAATTTATTAATGATATTTATAAGAAAGAATATTATTTGAGTATTCCTTCTATTTTATGCTGTAAAAGTCCTAATGATTATGAAAAAAAAGGATTATGGAAAAAAAGTAAAGGATATTCTTGTTCTAGTTTATTAACTGCTGCTTATTATAAAGCTGGTATTTTAACTTTTGATAAAGGAGTTCATAGTAGATTACCTGGTCATTATTCTCAAGATAAAGAATTAAATTTTTGTAAAGGGTTTTCTCTTGGACCTGAAAAATTAATTGAATTTAGTGAATAGGTTTTTGTTTTTATTTTTTTTTTGTTCATAATAGATTTTATTTGCTTATTTTTTTATTTTTTTTTCATTTTTAAAATATTAAATAAAGAAATTTGATAAATAAATATATGATTTTTTAATATAATTAGATTATTATACTCATTTTATTATTTTTATTTAAATTATTTTTTTTCTATTTTTTAATTAGTGATAATTATTTTTTTCTTTTACTCATTTTTATATATTTATATTACTTTATAAATTAAGGCTTTTCCCAGATATTGATTTTTCAATTTTTAATATTTTATTTTTTTCTTAAAATCTTTCAAAATTTTATTTATCTCATTTAAACATTGATAAAAAAAAGAATAATAATAATATTTTTTGATTTATAATTTAATAATAGAAATATAGTTTTTATATTTATTAGAAATTTCAGAATTTAAATATCATTTATACAAATTTTAATTAATTCAAGTAATCTTCTTCAATATATGTTCTAATTAAAGAAAATAATTATTAAAATTAATTTTGCTTTAATAATTTTTTATTTTTTACTTTTAATTTATTTATTTATTTAATTTAATTAAATTTAATAATAATAATTTTTAATGATTAATAAAAATGAATGTAATGAGAGAAATAATGCTAAAAAACAAATAAGAGATGCTATATTTTTTAATGGAGATAGTATTGATTTTACAAAAGTTTCAATTGAAGATACTGTCAATTCTATTGAAGGTATTATTTTTAGTAAAAATGATTTAGGAAATGATTCTAAAAAATATAGAACTATAGTAAGAGAAACTATTATGAAAATAAAAAAAAATGAAAATCTAAATTATAAAAAAGAATTATTTAATGAAAAAATAAATACTAAAGAATATTTAGATAAAATAAATCAAGAGAATAATAATTTAAATGTGAAAAATAAAGTTAATAATAATAGAAAAATTTTTAATCCACCAAAATTAAAAAGGCATAATAAAAATAATTCTTATTCAGGTAAAAATAATGATTTTGTAAATAATAGTTATTTAAAGAAATCTTTTGATAGATATGATGAAGAAATTGATAATACTATTATTAAACCTGAAATTATTAAAAAATTAAATGAATCAATTCAAAGTATTAATAAAAAAGTCAAAGATAATAAATTAAACAATTCTATAAATAAAGAAGGAAAATCATTAATTATAAAAGATAATAATGATGTTTCTTTGCAAAATAATAAAAATAATATTAGTATTATTAAAAATAATGAAGATAATATTTTCATAACAAATAATAATATAAATGATGACATATCAATAAACAATAATAATAAAGAAAATATTTTTTCAATAAATTCTAAATTAGAAGATTTTAGCAAAAATTCTGAAAGTTTTACTAATAATTATAATAAACCTAAAATTGATATTCCAAATAATAAAAAAGAAATGAAAAGAAATCGTTCATTTAATAATATTAAAAATAATAAAGATATATTAGAAATGCAGATAAAACAAACTGAATTAGAAACTCAATGTAAATTTTATAAAAATGAAATATTTGAATTAAAAGAAACAATAAAAAAATTACAAAATGAAAAACTAGAATTATCTTCAAATAATCAAAAATTACAAATTGAAAATTCTTTTTTAAAAGAGAAAATTGATAGAATAAGTAAAGAGAATATTAATTTAAAAAAAATAAATAATGAGAATACAAAGAATTATTCTCAATTAAAAGAAAATATAGAATTAAAAACTATAAATTTAGATGTAAAATTAACAAATTTTTTAGAAGATATTAAAACATCAAATTTGGATAAATTAGAAAAAAAAAATGGAACTGATTTATTAAAAAATAATAAAAATAATAAAAATGATATTTATAAAGATAATTTAAAAATTGATGAATAAACAAATAAAGAAACAAAAAATATTCTTAATAAATTATATGATGATAAAAATCCTTTTATAGATTCAAGTTGTTCTTTTTCATCATTTATTAATTCCACAGCAAAAAAAGAATAATTTTTATTTTATTTGTAAATTTAAAAATAAATTTTTTTTATAATTTTAATTTTTTTTAAAATTAAATGGGAGAAAATTCTAATTTATTAAAAATCATTTTATTTGTAATAATTGGATTTATACTTATAATAGGATTATTAATATTATTTGTATATTTATGGTGTAGGAATAATGAAGATACTGAAAATAATAATATTAAAATTAACATTCAACAATCAAGTTTATTTCATGAAAATAAAAGTATTACTGCAAGAAGTGTAAATACAATAGGAATTAAAACAAATAGAAATAGTCAATTTGATCAACAATCTTCAATTAGTACTAATAGAAAACCTTTTGGCAATTTTAATATAAGTTCAATTATAAAAAAAGAAATTCAAAAATATGATAAAAATAATGAAAATGATGATAATAATGAAAATAATGAAAATATTGATGATAATAATGAAAATAATGATAATAATAATAAGAATGAAAATAATGAAAATGATGATAATAATGAAAATAATGATAATAATGAAAATAATGATAATAATGATAATAATGAAATTAATGATAATATTTCAATTAATAGTAAAGACATTTCTTATATTGAAACAAATAATGAAGAAAATAATGAATTAGAAAATAAAATAAAAGAAGCAATGGGAAAATATATAAGCAAAAATAATATTTTAGATGTTATTCCAATTAATAATGGGAAAAAAGTATAAAAAATATTTATTATTTTGAATTTTAATTAATATATATAAATACTTAAATACTAATAAAAAATTTTGAATTTTTTTTATATAATCTTAAAATAAAATTCTTTTTTTTAATATAATTTAACCTTTAATAAACTTATCTAAAGCAGGGAAAAAAGTTTCATCTTTCCATTTTGTAAAATCATCATTAATATTTCCACTATCATCACCTAAGCCAATAGGACATAAACTTTTCATATGTTTAGAAAAAATTTCATCTAATAATTTTCCCATTACATTATAATTAGGAAAAGCAGTATTTCCTAAACCAAAGACTGCATAATTAAGTTCTTTATTAGTTAATTTTTCCCAAAAAGAATCTTGTTTAATCATATCTGTAAAGTCTACTGCATCATCAGTTGGTTCACCATCACCAAATGTTGAAAAAATGAATACTAATAATTTATTGTTATTGAATTCATCTATTGATGATACATTATCTGCTTCTAATACTTTACATTCTATATTTTTTGATTTGGAATCTTTTTCTAATTCTTCTGCAAATTGTTGAGCATTTCCACTTTGAGTTCCAAATATTATTGTATATGAAAAGTTAGACATTTAATTAAATAAAATTTTTTCATTTATATATTAAATATATGTTAACAGTATTTATTCAAAAAAACAGAATTTTATTTTTATTATATTTAAGTTAAAAAAATTTTCAAAAAATTTTTTTTAAATTTTCAAAAGAAATGTTAATTAGTTTCTGTCAAAAATAATATTTTTTTATAAAATATTATTATATTTTGATTTACATATATGATATTAAAATATTAAAATTTATCAATAATATTTTATGTGAAAAATATTTATAATATTTTTAATTTTTTTATTAATGCTTCTTTAATTTGTCTTTTAGATTCATTTGTTAAATTATGCTTTTTAGCAAACTTTTGAACAACTTTATCAACATCATCATTTTCATAGTAATTTAAAAAATCAGTTTTATTTCTAATTTGAATTTCAAAACTAATTAAAGGTTCTTTTTTATAATCATTAATATATTTATACTTTCTATTAACTATTTCATTATTATTCTTTTCTCCTTTATCATTTAATACATTATTTTTTAAATTTGGATAAAAAGTATTTAAATTAGTATTATTACTTAATTCATAAATACTTTGATTTTTTATATTTCTTGTATGTTTATGTGGTATATTATTCTTATTGGGAGATAAAATAATATTATTATATATTGAATTATTGTTTTTTTTTAAATTACTTGAAGATTTATTTATATGAATATTTGGTGTAAATGTACATTCTTTTAATTTATCTCTTTCATTTTCTAATCTTAATTCTTCTAATTTTTTTTTCTTTTCTAATATAATAGAATTATATGATTCACTTAATTTTCTTCTTTTAATTCCATAAAACTTATCATAACTTTTTGAATGAGGATATTCCTTTTTCATATATTTTTGTTCTAAATATTCCTTTTCTTTTTGAGCTTTAAAATTAAAATAATATTCCCTTCTATTTTTCCTTAATTCTTTATATTTATTTTCAAATTCTTTTCTTTTTTTTATTAATTTATCATATTTATTTAAATCAATCCATTTTAAATTATTTTGTATAATTTCTTCAATATCATTTTTATATAATCCATTAAAGCAAATTATAAAAATTAAAATTAAATCACTATTAATTTTATTAGAAAGTGAATAAGAAGTTAAATCTTTCCACATATCTTTTAATACATTTTGTTCCGTATCTTCATTTAAAAAATGTAAATGCTCTAATAATAATTTCAATTCATCATATAAAATTGTTGGATTTTTTATATATGATATTGATTTGATATTTTTAATTTCTTTTTGATATTGTTTTAAAAAATTAATAAATAACATTTTATTAGTTGATTTATTGGTAAAAGTAAATTCTTTTTTTTTATTTTTATATAAGTCATCACTTGATTTACAATTTTTTAATTTAATTTCTTTATCTTTTGCTTCATTATGTAATTTGGTAACTAAATTTTTGATATCTTCATTACTCATTTTAATATTTTTTTGATTTTTATTTTTATTATTATTATCTGATTTATTGTTATTTTGACTTAAATTTCTTTTTTTAAATTCATATTTCACTTTTTTTTTAAAATAATTTAAATTATTTTTATTTATATTTGGTTTATTTAAATAATCTTGTTGTTTTTTATTTTCTATTTTATTTGCCAATTCCTCAATATCTTTTTGTTTCTTTAGATTATATTTAATTTGTTTTTTATTAAACTCTGTGACAATATTATTAACTTCATTTTGAGATAATTTTTTTGAAAAAAAATCATTAATTTGGTCAATTCTATTATTAACTGTTTCTTTATTTCCATTTTTTCCATTTAAATATTCCTTATTTCTATATAAAAAGTTTTTAATAATTTGAGAATTTTCACAATTATTAATTTTATTTGAATAAATCGCAAGAAATTGATCATTTGTAAAATCTTGATAATTATAAATATTATCACAATTGTGTATTATTTTATAATACATATCTTCTGCAATTTTACTAAATATTGTTTTATCTGGTTTATTTTTATCTATATTATTTTCATTTTTTTCATTATTCATTTGTTCTTCATTATATATTGATTTATTATTTAAATTATTTTCTTCTTCTTTATTATCTATTTCTTCTGTTTTCTCTTCCACTTTTTTGTATTCTTCATCTTCTATTGTTATATAATCATAATTCTCTATTATTTCTTCTTCATCATCATCAATTTCATTTTGAGCTTGATTAGCCTTTATTAATGATTTTGTTAATACATCAACTGTAAATTGTGATAAATCTGAATTATTCATTATTTGAAATTTTAATTAACAAATTTAAATTTTAATTAATAAATTAAAATTTTAGAAATAATTAAAAAAAAGTAATTAATATTCTTTAAAAAAGAAATTGAAAATTAAATTTTTTTTTGAAAAATATATATTTATCTTTATTAATCTTTGTTAATTAATTATAACTTATTTTCCTTTTTTTTTAAAATAATTTATAATAAAAATTTAAATTTTAAATTAAATTACCCCATGTCTTATTATAAATATATATTTTAATTTATTTTAAATATTTATCATTAAAATTTAAATATTATTTTACCCTTATTACCCCCTATCCTTTCTTTATTTTCCCCAAACTTTTTTCCTAATTCTTTTTATTTTTTTTAAATTTTTCTTTTTCATCTTTATTTTTTTTTTTTGAAAAAAAAGGTCAAAATTTTTATTTGTTTTCAAAACTTTAAAAAGAATCAAAACATTTAAGCAATTGCTAAAACTTCTCCTTATAGAATAGAAAATGATGGAGAATTTTAATAAGTATTTGTCCATTAATTATGGAGTAAACAGAGATTTATTAAAAAAGTAAAATCTCAGTTTACTCCATAATTAATGAACAAATACGTATGAAAATTATCTAGTATTTTCTATTCTTGAAGGAGAGTTAAAATCTGAAATATTTTTAGTAAACATTACAATACTTTTTGAAATAAGGGTGTTTTGGAAAGAGAAATAAAAAATAATAAATGAATATTTATTAATTAATTATAATAATTATGTCCCTCCAAAACTTTCAATATTAAATTAATCATATACAAAACAATTATTGAAATGAAAGAAAGAATGATGAAAAGAGCAACTATTAAATTCTTTACTCAGCAAATGAAGGAGCAAAAAAAACAAAAAATTCCAATCAAAAATAGATTAACTTATAAAAAAATTTCTGAATTAGTTGGAATGTCAATTAAAACAATTAGGAAATGGGAAAATAGAACAAATTTAAATGATTTAAAAAGAAGAAAAGGGATTTTAACAAAAAAAATGAAATCTTTTATCTTTAAAATGGCTGCTAATAAGAGAACAGATAATAATGGTAAAGCTTCTATTAGGAAAATTACTGGGAAATTTAATGTTAAATTTAAAAAAGAATTAAAGAAATTAAATAAATTTTCAGTGAGTAAAGATATTATATGGAGAGAATTAAAAAAAAAGTTTGGAAAACCTTTAAAATTAAAAAAATAGTTTTTGTTAAGAGCTAAAAATATAATAAAAAGGAAAGAATTTGCTGAACCCAATTAATATTTTTTTGTAGAACATTAATTTGATAAATTATTAGAAAAATTAAAAAAAGAATAAAAATTTATTTATCTTTTTATTAAATTATATATCTTTTAAAATACTATTAACCTTGCTGGATTCTAAAGGACAAGAACAAGTTGAGAAACTTTCTTCAAAAAAATTTTGAATTGAATTTGCAATATTGGAGAACAATTTTTTCTTAAGGAAAATAAACATCCAAGGACTTAAAAAGAAGAAAATCTTTAAAATTAATAATAAAAATTTAATTAATTTCACATTTAGAACATTTTGATTTAATTATTTTCTTTTGATTCATCATATTCATTTAATATAAATCTTCCTCTGTTATTTCTTCTTTTCATTTTTTAAATTAATATTTAAAAATTTATTATATTTTATTTCTCTTTCCAAAACACCCTTATTTCAAAAAGTATTGGTTATTTACCAAAAATATTTCAGATTGAAACTCTCCTTTTTTTTTCAAGAATAGAAAAAACTGGAGAATTTTCATATGTATTTGTCCATTAATTATGGAGTAAACAGAAATTTAATGTTTTAATAAATCTTTGTTTTCTATTCTATAAGGAGAAGTTTTAGCAATTGCTTAAATGTTTTGATTCTTTTTAAAGTTTTGAAAACAAATAAAAATTTGTTAATTATTTTTTTCAAAAAAAAAATAAAGATGAAAAAGAAAAATTTAAAAACAATAAAAAGAATTATGAAAAAAGGTTTGGGGAAAATAAAGAAAATAATAAAGAAGTAATAAGGGTAAAATAATATTTAAATTTTAATTTTAAATTTTTAAAATAAATTAAAAATATATACTTAAAATAAGATATGGGGTAGTTTCTAAAATTATTTAATTAAAAAAAAATTTTTTTGATGAATTATTTGTTGAATAAGAATCATTTTTATTTTTATTGAACTGTAAGAAATAATTAAAATTACTTTTGGATGAATTTGTTTGATTAAAATAACTGATATTATTTTTTTTCAAACAATTTTTTTCATAAAAAATTTTTTTTGAAAATAACTTTATTATTCCATTTTTTTTTCTTTCGGAAAAATAATCTTGTTTATTTTGATTATTTTTTTCATTAATCCAAAAATCTATCTCAAATTTACTTAAACTTTTATCTCTATTGACTTGAGTAAAATTTTTAGACTTACTATTATTATTTATTTTATTATTAAATAAATTTTTTCCTAAAATTATAGAATGTTCTTTTTTTTTTTTTTTATTATTATTATTATATGTGTCAATATCAATTTCATATGTTGATTTATTTCTTTTAATAATATTTTCAATATTATTTTCTTTTATTATTTTTGAAACTCTTAAACTTTCCGTTTTTTTTCTTTCTTCTTCTGTAATTTTCATTTCTTTAAACCATTTAATTACATTATGATTTTTTAAATAATTATTTTTATTATTAAATCTCAATTTAAATAAATCAATCCCTAAATTTAAATTAATTTTTTTATTTGGAATCTTTTCATCATTTTTTTTCTTATTCATTGGATATAATAAAAAATATATGTCTTTAAATTTATCATTTTTATCTATTAAATTTCTTAATATTAGTTTTCTATGTAAACTATTAGAATTAATATTTTCTAGAATATTTTTATTTTTTTCCAATATACTTTTATCATTATTAACTTTTTTTTCATTAAAATATGAATGTATATTTAAATTATTTAAATCATCACTAGGTTCAGTATTAAAATTAATATAATCATCCATATTTTAAATTTAATGATAATAAAATTAATTAAAAAAACTAATAAATTAAATAATTGAATAATAAATAAAATAACTTTGAGAAAAAAATAAAAAATAAAATGAGAGTAATAGTAACAAGAAATGGAATAGAAGTAGTAGAAGAATTAGATGAAATGAACAGATACAATCCATTATCATCTCAATCAATAGGAAAAAAAAATTTAACATCATATAATAGAAGAAATAATAGTTTAGAATCAAAATCAAATAGATATTCAAATACATTTACATCATTAAATGATACAAGAAAATCAAATAAAAGATTTTCCTCACCAGATGATTTTGATATTGAAAATTTACCACAAAATGAATTAAAACAAGCAAAAGAAATAAAATTAACAACAACTAAAATTTCTTTTCCAAAATCTTTTGCTCATAATTATGATGATAATGATACATCTTCAAATATTATTGATTCTAATTTTCAACTTCCAACCTTATCAAATAATTTCAAATCAATTATTCAAAGTGATAATAATAGTCTTTTAAATTCAAAATATTATTCTTTTAGAGATATTATTCCAAATAATAAAATTAATCAAATGAAATTAAATATTATAAATGAAAAAAGACTTAAAGATAGATTATCAAGAATTGATGAAACTAAATTTAGAAGTGTTTATCAACCAAAAACAGAACTTGAAAAATTTGATGATGTATTAGATTGTCCTTTAATTAATCCTAATAAAATGGGTTTAATTAGATATTTAAATGAAAGTAAAAATCCTCAACCAGTTACTTTAAAAGATTTAGCTAATTCTAGTATTTCTAGAATTAATAGAATGAATAAAATGTGTGGAATTTTATTAAGAAAAGAAGATCAACAAAAAGTTATGAGTCAAAATATTCAAAAAAAAATTAAAACTGGAATTAATGCTGAAATGATTGAATATCAAAAACAAATTGATGATATGAAACAAAATATTAATGATTTTAAAGAAAAAATGGAGAAATATAATGTTAAAAGAGTTGATCATAAAGAAAATTATAAAGATTTATTTCATATTATGGAAACTAAAGTTTGGGCAAAATATGATTTTGAGAGATTAAACAAAAAATCAACACCTAAATTAAAAAGTGAATATAATATAAATTCTAATATTTCTGATAATAGAAATGAAGAAAATAAAAGAAATTTACCAGAAATAAATTAATAAATTATTTATACTAATATTTTTTTTATAAAAATTGAAAAAATAAAAATATATTATTTTATTTATTAAAATAACAACATTAACTCTATTCAAAATATTAAAAAAATAAAAAAAAATCTCAAATAAAATAAATATAATAGAACATTCAAAAAAAAAAAAAACAAAAATTAATAATTAATAATAATTATTAAAAAAAAACGGTTCAGAATCCATATTTTAATACAAAAAAAAAACATAACTGGTATTAAAAATTATAAAAAAATGGGTTGTGGTAGTTCAAAAACAAGAGATGAATTTGACGAAGATCCAGATACATCTGATTCAAATTATGCAAAACAATTAGAAGACAATAAAAAAGTAACATTTGGAACAGCATATAACAAAGATTTAGAAACAGATTTAACATCAAATACAAATAAATTCATATCAGACAATACAAACTTTTATAAAAAACAAAAAAAAAATGTTCCATTTACAGATGATCATTTTCCTCCAAATGCAGAATCATTTATGGGTAAATTTAAAGGAGATTATGTTGATAAATGTGAAGAAAGAAGAAAAGCAAATTTAAATTGTATTAAAGTATCAGAAAATGACATTGAATGGAAACATATAAAAGAAATTTATAGTGGAGCAAAATTATTTGGTGATAAAATACAAAAAGAAGATGTTACATTGGGTTCAATACCAGATTCATATTTTATATCAGTTTTAATTTCTTTAACTGAATTTCCTCAATTAATTTTTCAATTATTTAAAACTGTAACTTTACCTGATAGTAATGATATGGCAATTGAAATAGCATTGAAAATTGATGGTGATTGGAAAGTTGTTTTATTAGATGATATGATTCCAGTTAAAAAAGGAACTAAAGAACCAATTGGTGCTAAAACAAATAATGAAGTTGTATGGGGTCTTTTCTTAGAAAAAGCTTGGGCTAAAATTAATGGTGGTTATGCTAATATTTGTATTGGAAATCCAAAAGATGTTTTTGAAACTTTAACTCCTTTTGCTTGTTTACCTATTGAAATTGCTACTGAAAATCCTAAAACTTTTTGGAAAAATATTAGAGATTCTGATGCTTTTGATTGTATTATGACTTGTTCTACTGATGGAAGAGATAATTTAAAAAGTAAAGGTTTACTTAATAATCATACTTATTGTTTAAGATCTGCTTATGAAAAACCTATTTTTGAAGATAAAGTTAAATTACTTAAATTAAATAATCCTTTTGGAAAAGGAGAATGGAATGGTGAATGGAGTGATAATAGTGATAAATGGAATGATGAAACTAAAGAACTTTTTCAATTTGGTGAAAAGAAAGATGATGGAGAATTTTATATTAGTTATGAAGATTTTATTCAATATTTCTCTGATGTTGCTATTTGTGTTCCATATAAACCATTTTTATCAAGATCATTTAAAATTCAAAAAGAAGAAACAAGTCAAATTAATGTAATGAAAATTAAATTACCAAAACCAGCAATTATGACAATAGATGTAAGTGTAAAAAAGTATAATTTCCATAGAAAAATAACACCAGATCAAGAAGTAATATCAAATGTGATATTAGCATATGTAGATGGAAAAGAATTTGTATACATTGATTCAGCTCATAATGAAATATTATCAACAGAAGCAAAAAAAAAAGGAGAATATGTAATATTACATCATGTAGATTATAAAAATGCAAATGTACCTCCAAGAAAATATACACTTAGTATAGGAAGTTCAGTTGATTTTGAATATTGTATTTGTGAACCTGATACAGAATTAAATTTATTAAAATCTATAATAATAACAAAAGTACCAACATTACCAAAATATCAAGAAAGATTTAATTACTCTGTTGCATTGTGTACTGGAAATCGTTTTATGAACACAGCTTATGCATTTTTCTTTATTCAAAATAGAGTTAGGAAAGATGCTCATATTAAAATTACTGAATTAAATGTTAGTAATGCTATTTCTCTTGAAGGAGATTATCCTCCTAATTTGAAATTAGAGAAATATGATACTTATGTTAATGTTTTTATTAAGTTGAAACTTAATGAAGATGTTAAAACAAGTGCTAAAGCTGATAATGCTGAAAAAGTTGAAGAAAATGTTGAAGAGTTTCAACCACAATTAAATAGTGATGTTTTGAAAGCTTATAGAAAAGCTAAAGATTATCAAAAAGATAATATTAATTTTGAGTTTAGTCAACAAAAAGATGGAATGGAGAGTTAAGAGTTTTAATAAATATGATTTATATATTTATGAATTATTTTTATTTTTAATTTTTATAATTTCATATTAATAAAAATAGATTATTTAGTTTTTAAAATATTATTTTTTTTATATAATATTTAAATATTATTTCAATAATTTAAAAATATTTAAATAATTATAACATATAGAAAATAATGATTATATTTGAAAGTTTTTCAAACTTTTCTAATTTTTCAAATTCAGAAAGTGATATAAATCAAAATAATAAAGATAATGGTCCTTTAGCTTATTTTATTTGTGAATCAAATAGAATATTTCAAGAATTAAATTCAGAAATAATTTATATAACAGGAATTCATAATAATTTAAAATTAGAAAAAATCCATGAATTAATTTTAAAATTTAAAAATTTATTTTTCAATTATATTGATAGTTTTAATGCATTTGCATTAAAAATTTATGAACCTCAATTAAGAAAATATGAATCAGATTTAAGAAATTATATTAGATTAAATTTAATAAATAAAGTACAAAAAGAAGCAATGGAAAATAAATTTAAAATTTTACAACAAAAAAATATTGAATATGAACAATTAAAAAAAATTACTAGTGCAGTTTTTGAAAATGGTGAATTTGTGTTTTATGATAAAAAAGAAAATGAAATTTTAATTTTAAGAGCAGAAAATTCAAATTTAAAAAATGAATTATTGGATTTAGAAAAAAAAATGAAAATAAAAGAAGAAAAATATAAAGAATTAATTGAAGAATTTAACTTAACAAAAAAAATGTTACAAAATAGAATAAATGATTTAACTTATAATAAAAATGATACATTAGATAAATTTAATTCAAATTCAAGTATTTTAAATTTAAATGATTTGAGTCATTCAAATTTAATAAATAATAATAATTCAAATTCAGAGAAAACAATTAATATATTAAATTCATCAATTAAAAATTTAAAAATGACAAAAATTAACACATCAAATTATTTTGAAACAAAACCAATTAAAATTTATTCTCCTACAAATCATTTTATTTCAAATAAAAAATTAATAAAAAATGGTATTAAAGAAACGAATAGTAATTTAAATCAAAGAAATAATACAAAAACAATGAATAATGAATATACTAATACACATACATTAATAGAAGAAAATAGTGCAAAAAATTTTATATCACCTATTAAAAGAGTAATAGATACTTTAAGTTCAGCTGATAAAAAAGAACAAAGAAAAAAAATAAAAAATATAAATTCAAAAGTTAAAAGTAATTTAAGTACAAGTCGTAAAAATAAAAAGGCAAGTAATGTTAAATTATATCAAAAAGATGTTAATACTCTTTTTATGAATTCAAAAACTTCTGTAAATAATTTTTTGATTTATAGAAATGTATTAAGTAGTAATAGTTCAACTAATTCTATTACAAATAATAATCAAACTTTAAATAACGGCTATTTTACAATTAGATATTCACCAGGAATTTTAGATAATAATAAGGAAAATTCTAATAGAATTAATAATAACTCAAATCATTCTCATAAATCTATAAATTATCTTTTTAAAAAATGATATATTTTTTTAAAGATATATTTTTTAATTATAAAATAACTTGATTTAATTTAATATTAAATTTTTTCCAAATTTGAACAAGTTTTTAAATAAAAAATTATAGAATTAATAATTAAATAAAAATTAATTTTTTTAATTCCAAGTAGATTGTAAAATATTTTCAAATTGTTTATCATTCTCATAAATAAAAGCAACATATTCATAAAAATTAGCAAATAATTCAAAATTAATATAATTATTATCTCTATTAAATTGATAATTTAATAAATTTAAATTTAAATCAAAACAATCAATAAACTCTAACATTTTTTCTTCAGAATTAATTTTTCCATTTAAAACATCAGGATGATTATCTGAATTATATGTAATTTTAATTGTTTCTAAAGGTACTTTTTCATTATTATTTATATCTAACTTTTCATAAACTGCACCAACAATATCAAGTTTTTTTGGTGATAATTCTTTTTTAAATTCTCTTATAAATTGATTAAAATCTAAATAACCATTATTATCAAATTGAATAAATATTTTTTTATTATCATTATTATTTAATATTATTCTTTGTGAATTTAATGCATCTAAAAATAATTCATAAGTTATTTTATTTATATCTTTTGATTTTGATATTAATTCTTTTTGAAGATATAATAATCCTCTTACTCCTCTTTTTTTTAAAATATTTCTTAATTTTTCAATTGAATCATTATTATTAAAATATTTAATATATTCTTCTTTATTTTTAACTAAATTATTATTATTCTTATTTTCATAATTAATAAATTCTTCTTCTCTATTTTCTTTTTTTTGTTTAATACTATCTTTCAATTTTGGAACATCTGAATTTTTTTCAATAATATGACATTCTTTAATATTATCAGATACATTTGCTTTATTAAATAATCTAGGACTCCATTCTTGTTCTAACATATTAATAAAAATATTATCATCTTCAATTATAATAGAAATAAAACGATAAAATTCAAAAAATTCTTCAGGTAAAAATTTTTCAATACCATAAAATTTATATGAACCATGATATAATTCTAAACAATCATAAAAATCAATTCTATTTAAAGGCTCATCTGGATTAAAAAAATTATTAGTTGCATTATATAAATATTTAATATAAGGAATATCAATTGATTTTAAATTATCTTTTGCTCTTTTTTTTATTGATTCATATGCATCTAAAATTGCAAATTCTCTATTTTGATTTGTTGAAAAAGCTGATAATGATTTTAATAATTTTTCATAATTTAAAACATTTTTTGTTTCTATATCACCATATCTATCAAATAATATTTCTATTGATGATTCATCTAAATGAAAAGAAAATGTTTTTAATAATTTTAAAAAATCATATCTTGATATAAATTTAGTTAAGTCTTTATCAAAAAATCTAAAATTTACTATGAAATTAAATAATGTTTTTCTTCCAAATCTCCATAAATATTTTCTTAATTTTAATAATGCATCTTCTACTGAATTTTCTGAATATGTTATTTTCTTTTTTTTTGGAATTTCTTTTTTTTCTACTTTTTTATTTAATAAATCTTTATTAAATATTTTTTTAAAGTTAAAAAGTAAATCTTCTAATTGTTGATCATTATTAATTCCATAACCAAAATAAAATATAAATTGTTTTATTTCTTTATGAAGTAATTGACTACCTTCATAAATTTTTGTAATATTTTTATATTGATCAAGTACAATTTCAATTTCCCAATTTAAATATTGATCAAGATAAGTATTTCTATAAATATCTTTTAAATTATCAAAATAAATTAATTTTTGTTCATTATTAGTTAAAATATTATATAATTTATATGATAATATATCTCTATTTGAATTCCAATAAATTTCTAATAAATTTTGAATTATATTTTGATAATTTACCATTCCATTACTAAATAAATAATTAGATGAATATAATGTTTGTATATCATTTAATGAAATACCTAAATTTAATCCATTAATTACTCTTAAAAAATCATCAATATTTAATCTTTTTGTATTATTAATATCAAAAATTTGAAGTGATTTTATTAAATTAAAAAGTATTTTACATTTTCCTTTTCTTATTAATATTTTATCTAATATAATAATAAAATCATTATTAGTTGATTGATAGAAATTATTATTTTTTTGTTTAAAAATATCATTTGCTAATTGTTTATAATTAATAAGACCTCTATTATATTTATCAAAGTATTTAAAAACTTTTTCCAAATCATTTAATTTAGAAAGTATAACTCCAATTCTCTCATTGCTCTTAATAAAATTTGGTAAATTACAATCACCAAATCCATCTAAATCATAATATTTAAATTGTTCTATAAATAATTGTTCTTCTGTTTTATTTGGTACCATCTTTTGTCCTATTTTCCTATGAACTTCATCAATATATCTAAATAATATTTAATTAAAGTTAAATTACTCTTTTATTATTGAATTTTCCATTTATAGTTTATTTTAAATAATATTAAATAAAATTATATCACAAAATAAATTAAATATTATATTATATTATATCTTTTATATGCTTTTTATTTTGAATCTAGTATTTGAGGAAAATATAATTTAATTGAATTTTTTGTTGATTCCCACCAAGAAATATCTTTATTTCCTAAATTTAAAAATTTGACTATTTCTTTTACAGTATCATAATTTTTTTTTATAATTATTATACAATTATCATTTTCTTTTTTATTTTTATTTGTATCAACATATGATATTAAATATTTTCTAACAAATGTATTCCATAATTTTTCAATTTCTTTATGATTTATTTTTAAATCTTCATTATTTGTGAATAAAATATAAAAAAATTTAAAAATATCTTCATAAAATTTATCATATTTATTCTTTAATAGCATAAAAGCAGGATGCCAATTTATAATTAATTCATTTATTTGAGAATATCTTTCTATAGGAATTTTTGTTTTTTCATATAAATAAAATAAACAATTAAAGAATTTATTTTGTATTTCTTCATTTTCTACTAAAGATATTTTTAAACAGAAATGACCTAAATAAATATATAAATCCCATTTTTCATCATCAATTTCAGGTAATACTATTTTAATTTTATCAGCTAATAATTGAATAAAAATTAAAATTTGATTAGTATTAAAGTTATTAATAAATAAAATTTCTGTAATTTGAAGTTCAAACATTATTTTTATTATATTTATAATTATTTGAAGACTTTCAGATTTAATTGAATTAATATCTTTTATTGTATTTAAAATATTAGAAAAATATTCTATAGTTTTCATAAATCTTGCTAAAGATATTGTATTATCAATTTTAATTGTAATTTTTAAATTTAATAATAATTTGTATATTAACTCAATTAAATACTGAAATATTTTATCATTTAAAAATTTATTATTTTGATTTGCATTTTTTATTAATGTATCATTATTTTCTAAAATAATAAAAAGTATTTCTACATTATCAATATCTGAATAATTTTCTAATAATTGTTCATATTCTTCATTTTCAATTGAAATAAAATATTGTGAAATTATTTGATGTAAAAAATAATTTATATATAACATATCAAAAAGATTATCTTCTGTTTCTTTTTTAAATTCCATTCTTGATTTAAAAATATAATATAAATTAGGCCATATTTTAATAAAGCTTTTCTGAGAAATATTTTTTAACATTTCTTTTAGGAAAATTATTGATATATATAATTCATTTTTATTTTGAAATTCAACAATTTTACTTGCTGAAAATGTAATAAAAAAAATAAATTCTTCATCCTCTGATTTAATTAAATCAAAAATTTGATGTATATCAATTAATTCTTCATCTTTCATTTCATTTTTTTTAACTTCTTCTAAACCCATTTTTTTATATATTTTATTTTTAAACTCTTCAAAATTCATTTCTTTTTCTTGTGAAGAACCAGAAAAAAAAAAATTAAATATTCCAGAATTTTCATTTTTTTCTCTCTTTTTAGCAGTAATTACATTAAAAGTTTTATAAATAATATCATTAATACTTTTAGTATATTCTTCTCTTAATGGGTTTTTTTCTTCTTTTAATTTATGTATTAATACATCTTCAATTGCTTGATAAAAAACTTCTAAATTATTATGAAAATCTTTATTATATTTTATTGAAATTCTAAAAAAAATATTATAAATTGAAGGTGATTTTGTTGTATTTAAAAATGAACTTATTGTAGTTATTAATTTATTTATAAAATCTTTTTGTTTTATTTTAACTGCAATATTACATATTGTTTCTAATATTTGAATTATTGATTCATCATTTTCACCAAAGAAACTTGAATGTAAATTTAAAATAAAACCAAATAAATCATCATATAAAACAAATAAAGCTTGTGATAATAATTCTTTATTATTATTATTATTTTCATCAAAATAAATATTATTAAATAAATTTAAAGAAGGAAAATTTTTATAACATAAAAAATCATTTTTATTTAAAGCATTAAATAAATTTAAATCTTTAATTCTTTGATCTTTTTTAGTATATAATATTAAACTTTTCATATCTCTATAAATTTCTTCACATTGAATATAATTTTTTGCTCTTGGTTTTGCTGTTCTTAAAGGAGTTTGTAATATTCTTTTATAAATTTCATTAAAATATTCTGAAGGAAATTCTTTAAAATAATTAGAAGCTAAATTACTTTTAATAAATTCTTCTGGTTCCATATGTGTACTTATATTTGGATTATGTAAATCTGTATTTAAAATCATAATTGAATATGCTAAAGTAAAAACTTCATCTTTATTTTTAAAATAAAAATTATTTTCTTTTGTTAAATTTTGATTATCAAAATAATACTTTGATGAAAATTGTTCAATAAAATTATAAATTTGAAATTGTTCTCCAGTAACATTAAATGTATAAACATATAATTCATAAGCGCTTATAATATCTAAGCCTTTAAATTCAAAAGTTTTTGCATATTCTTCTAAAATTAATTTTGATAAAATATAATTATCTCCTAATGTTTCATATAAAATTGATATATTAACATAATTACTATATCTTATTAAAATTGCAATTTCTTTTGCAATTAATTTATATTGTTCTATTATATTTTCTGGAATTTCATTTATTTTTTTTTTTCTGTCATAAATTTCTAAATTAAATTCAGAACAAATGAATTTATACAAATCTTTAAATTTACCTTCATTTATTTTTTTTTGAATTATTTCCCATTTATCTGATTCATTATCAATTTTTGAAATTATATCATTTTTTTCATTTTTTATTTCTTTTATATATTTAAATATTTTTGAAAATGTAATTTGATAAGTTATTTTAAATATTTTTTTTAAATAATCATACATTTTATTTTTTAATTTAAAATAATTTCCAATACATGAAAATATTTCATTAACAACTTTAAATCTAATTTTCATTAAATCACAAGAAATAAAAATAATACCTAAAAAATAATCTTGAGAAATTAAATCATTAAAATATCTTCCTATAATTTCTAAAACTGTTAATTTAATTCTTTTATCTCTATCAGAATAAATAACTTGAATTTTATTATCTTCATTATTTCCAATAATTTCTCTTTTTTCATCATCAAATTCATCAATTAAGAAATTATAATAGTCTGAAAAATGTCTTAAATAAATAAAATCAATACATTTTTCAATTTCTCTTCTTATTGAAAAATTTGGAATAGTCATTGACATTTTTAAAAAAATTGAAAAAATTTTACATGTATAATTAACTATTTTAGGATTATCCCAAAAACTTAATTGAATTAAACATTTAATTAAATCTAATTTAGTACTATAATTAAGTAATTGACAATTTTCTTTAATTTTAATAAATTTAATACATAATTTTAAACAAATTATTAAAGTATCAACATAAAAAGTTTCTTCAATAACATCAATATTATTTCCAATTTCATCTTTTATTTTTGATATTTCTATAATTTTATATAATATAGTTTGTGCTAATGTATTTATATCTTCTTTACTTTCTGGATTTTCAAAAATATATTTAAATAAATCAATAAATATTTTATTAAAATTTTTATAAGAATAATTACCTTTTGATAATGAAAAAATAGTATGATTAAATTGAAAAAAAACTCCTAATAATTCAAGTCTTTTTATTTTTTCATTTTTTAATTTAAATTTATTAAATAAATAAAAAAGTTTTGAGAGTACTTTCGATAAATTAATTGTTGCATATAAATCACTTTCAACTCCTATATAATCTAATTTTTTATGAATTAAATATTCATATATTTGTATATAATATTGTTGATATGTTTTAAAATGTGTTTCTTGAATATTTAATGAATATGTTTCAAGCTTTTTTAAAAACTTGTGAAATAAATTAAAAAAAATATCATAAAATGTAGTATTTGTTTCAATAGTAAATAAAATATAAAATAATTCAAATAATTTTCTATCATCTTCAATATTATTATTATTATTTTCATTTTCAACATTATAAAGAAATAATATAACTTCTTCAATTTTATTAATTATTACTAAAAGATTAGTATGAATTGCATCATAATAAAGATAATCTAATTTAATAATTCCTAATATATTACAAAGACTATCCCTAAACTCTCTAAAAATTTTACTACAATTCATACTTTTTTAAATAAATAATTATATGAAAAAAAATATAATTTATAATAATAATATACAAAATTTCATTTTAATAAATTATTATTTATTTTTTCTTTTTATTATTTTGTTTATAAAGAAGATTAAGATGATTTTCTCTAACAGTTTGAAATAAAGGTTTAAAAGTATCATTCATATTAATTTGTTTATTTTCAATAAACTGAGTTTTATTTTCTTTAAAATTATTATCATTTTTTTCATTAGGAACAACAACACTTTTAGAAAATTTATGTTCAAAAACACCAGGTCTTAAAGGAGTTTGTTTAACAATAGACATTATAGTTTGACAACCATCACAAGAAACATATTCACTTTCTCTTTTACAATAAATTGTTTTTTTACAATTTGGACAAGTCACTTTTATAAATCTTAATTCTAAAAATCTTTCCCAGTCACTTATATAAATTTTATCTATTGGAGTTTCATTTATTTGTTCACATCTTGGACATTTTACATGTGACCAAGTATATCCTGCTAACATTTTAAATTGACAATTCCAACATATTACATTTCTCTAATTTTTTTTTTAATATTAAATTATATTTTTTTTTATTTATACGTATTTTTCATCATAATCATCATGTTCTTCTTCAATTTCTTCTTGAATTTCTTCTGATTGAGATTTTGATTGTTGAGTTTTTGTAAAATTTGATGATGATATTTCTTTTGAACTTTCTTCAATAGAATCCATTAATTTAACTTAATTTGTCTAAAAAAAAATAAAAAAATATGAATAAAGAAAATATTAAAAAAAAACAAAAAAAAAAAATTATCAAAATTAAATAATGTTTTTTTTTTAGAAAAAAAAAAAATAAAGAAAGCAAAAATAAATATCAATCATTGATGTATTAATATTAAATAATCAATAAAAAAAACTAAAGAAAAAAAAAATGGATTATAAATATAGTTATAGTGAAATACTATCCTTAATAACTCAATGTAAAAAAGAAGGATTAATAACAGATGAAGAAAGAAAAACAATGAAAGAATGTATAATAACAAAAGAACCAGATTTAAGAGTTGATTTAGAAGAATATGCAAAAGATCATGATTTAAGAAAATTAGTAGAAACATTAAAAGTGATGTCTGGAATTACTGATATGTCTTCTCCTGCAGACTCTGGTTTAATGGATTTAAAAAGAAGACATCAACATAAGAAAAAAAAGCAAAAAAAAGTTGAAAAGAAAGAAGAAGAAGACAATGATATTGTTTTAGATGATTGTGATATTGGTGCTTCACCTACTCTTAATTTTGATAAAAGAATTCCTAAAGATTATGATTAAAATGTTTTATTATGTTTTTATATAGTTTAAGTGTATAAAAAAAATTTGTTTTTGTTAGTTGGAATAAGATTTTTTTAATTTTTTTACTTTTATATTTAATTTATATAAGAATTTTTTTTTTTTTTTAAATTATTTTTTATTTTCAGAATCTAATTCTTTTAAACTTGTTGTTACTAAATTATCAACTGTGTTTATTAAATCTAATAACATTAAACATTGATTATTTTTTAATTTAAATGTTTTTTGAGTATCTTCATTTTGATCATTTGGATTTAATCTTAATGTATTATATTTATCTTCATCAGAACTTTTAACAAATTTTTCAATTAAACTTGCAATTTCATTTAAATTCTTTCTTATATAATATAAATATTCTTTATTATATACTTTTAATCCACCTTTGAAATTATGTTTATCTTTTAATATAATAAAATGAATAAAATTAAGTGCTTGACTTGTTGTTTCAATAATTTCAAAAATGAATATTTTTTCATAATTAAAAGCAAAATTTTGAATAATTTTCTTTATAAAATCTTCTTTCCAAAAAGTCAAATTTTTATTTTCTTTTAAATTATCATTAATAGTATTTTTAATAATTTGAATAAAATAAGAAACTTTATCATCATTAATATTATTATCTTCAGAAATTTTTAAAGCATTTTCACAAAAATAATCAAAAAATTGATATTTAGCATCATTAGATAATAATCCAATAATTTTAGTTAATTTGGAATTAACATATTTTCTCATTTCATCAGGTTCTTGACTTCCAATAAAATCTAAAACATCATTAAAAATATCATCAAAAGAATAATGAACTAAACTTTTCATATTAGGAATAATTGGTTTATTTTTAAAAAATTCACAAAAATTAATTAAACTTTCTATTGCTAAATATCTTAAACTATGACCAGATTTTAACATTGCTGCAATTAATGGAAGATGAATATCAAAAATATAAAAAGGTGAATATATAAAATAAGTTTTTTTAAATTTATTTTCTTTATCTAATATCCAAACTAATGAACCTAATCCAACACTATTAACTGAACTTATTATTAAATAATTATTTGTTGTTGATTTAAATGAATTATCAAATTTATCTTTATTATCTACTTTTAAATCACATAATGATAAAAAAATTTCGATAAATTTAATTAAATCATTTACATATGTTAAAAAAAAGTTTTTTATATAATTTATAAATTCTATATGATATATTGGATTTTTCCAATCATTTGTTTTTACAAATATAAAAAAAGGATCATAAGTATCAAAATGGAATTCATTTTTACTTGTGAATTCTTTATTTAAATATAAAAAATTAGTATATATAAATGCTAAAATATCAAGAGAGAAACACATTAAAATATAAAATGTATAAACATTTAATTCAAGTTCTCTTTTTGGATTTATTCCTTCTTGTTTTAATTGTTTATCTACATAATTCCAATATATTTTTCTACTTTCTTTATCAGTAAAATCAAATTGAGTTAAGTGACTTGAATAAGTTTTTATTATTAAATATAAAAATTTAAAAATATTATTTGTTAAAAATTTAAATTCATCATTATTTATTTTTCTTTTTACTTTATCATCTACATTAAAATCAAATTCTGCAAAAACATTATTATAAAATTCATTATTAAATTTTTGATTATAATAACTTGCTTCTTGTAAAAGTAATTTAGAAACATGAGTTAAAGATTCATCATAAAAATTAATATTTATATTATTAATAGTCATTTTATTATACATAAATAATTGAAGACAAATAAATTTAAATGAAATATAAACACTTCTTGATGGATAAGAATCTAATAAATTACATTCTATATATAATGCTTTTATATCATTATAATTTGAAAATAAATAATATATTAAGTTATCAATTAATAAATTCATTTTATTTTTTCCAGTTGGTGTTATTGATTTAAATAATTCTAAAAAATTTGTATTTTCTTTTTCAGGATCTTCAAAAGATTTTAAATTAATATCATTTAAAAATTCATTTGGATGATATAAATAAGGAAAAAATTCGATTAAATTAAATAATAATTCTAAATATAATTCATTAGGTTTTTCTTTTATTTTTTCTTCTTCATTTATTTTTTCTAAAATTTCCATTAATTCATTTTCCATATTATTAGGAAGAGAATTTTTTAAAAGATTTTCTTTATATTTTCCTTTTATAGAATCACATTTATTATATAAAGTTTTATCTTTATCACCTTCTTTAAATATATCAATTATTTCATTAAATTCTTTATTAAAATCACAATAAATTTCTTCAGGTGATTTTTCCTTTTTTTTATTATCATCTTCTTTTTTATTTTCTTCATTTTTTTGTTTAGAAGTATCATCAACTTTTAAATCATCTTCAGTAATTGGAGAATATTCTTCATCATTATTTTGATTTTCCATATTTTAAAACCAAATTTAAAATAAAATTAAATAAATTATATTAATGAAAATAAACAAATATTTATATAAAAAAAATAAATTTAGAAGTACTCAATACAAATCAAAATCAATTCTTTCACATTCAGTAACCATTTTATCAATAAAAATATCAATTTTAGGTTTACTAGATAGTGCTCTTTGAGTTTTTGGAAATTTCAAATTTAAATATTTTTGTTTTAAACAAAACATTTCCATATCAGTTTTAACATCCATTATTTCTTTAATATTTTCATAACTAATTAAATGTCTTCTTGTTAACTTTCTCTTTTCATTATTAATATTTTTTTTAACTCTATTAAATTCATCAAAAAATTTTTGAATATTTACAGTATAAATTGGGTCATTTCTTACAAGTAAATTAGGATTTAAACTTAAAGGTCTTCTTTTTTTCATAATATTATTAGAATTATCAGCATTAAATTGTCTATAACTATTAGAAATTCTTTTTAACATATAATAATTTTTACCATGTTTTGGTGGAATTACTGAATAACGTCTTATTTTTTTTATATCAATAGTATAATTTTTTAATTTAAATTCAGTATTGAAATTTTTATTTAAATATAATTTTCCTTTTTGATTTTTTTTATTTGATATGTTTTTTTTTTGACTTTCTTTTATCTTTTTTTTTATTATTGCAAATTCATCTTCACCGTCATCAATATTTAATTTTGATTTTATATTTGTAAAATGAAGAGTTACTTCTTTTAATGCATTATTCATTTTGTTTTTTTCCATATTTCTATTTATTAATTCTATTGCTCTTTTATGCTTTTTAATATCAAATTTATTTTTTTTTTTTTCTTCAAAAGGATTTCTTCTAAATTGATATCCTAATACTTCATCTTTTGATCTTAAATTATGCCACTGACTATTGTCATTTTTCTTTTTTTGTAATTCATATTCTTCTTTTTCTTTTTGTCTTCTTTTTCTTCTTATTTCTTCAAATCTTTTCATTAATAATATTGTTTTTATATGATCAATATCTATTGTTTTGCACTTTTTTTTTAAAATAATTGGTTTATTTCTACTATTACTAATCATCAATTTTATATTATTTTAATTTATTCTATTTTTATTTTTTTTATTGTTTTTTATTAAAAAATGTTCAAAGATGAAGAAACAGAATTAAAAAAAGGAAATGATTCTTATGATAGTATTCCACAAAAAGAAAATATTTCTAATGAAAATATTACTAAAGATATAAAATTAACTTCTAATGATAATATTGAAGATAATAATTGTTTACAAAAAATATTAAATAATTCAATAATAAATAAAATACTTGAATATGAAAATATTTTATCAACCAAAGTATATGAATATTTAAAAACATTTCATATAGATTCATCTTATAGAAATTTTGTTGTTTTATTGATTATAGGTTTAATTTTTATTTTTATAAGTGTAATTGAATTACCAACTTTTATTTTAACACCAACTCAATTTTTAATATTTTTCAATATTGGAAATGTATTAATTTTTTTTGCTTTATTTTTCTATTATGGAAGTCAACAATTTTTGGTTTTCTTAGTAGAAAGAACAATAAAAAGAATAATATTTTGTTACATATTTATATTAATTATTGGAATGATAATTGCAAGGAGAAAACATTATTTTCTTTCTTTATTAATGGCATGTATTCAAATTATTATTTCAGCTTTATTTGTTATATCAATGATTCCAGGAGAAAAAAATGGAATTGACTTTATTAAAAATTATATAGAACAACCAATAATATCGTTTTTGTATTTTGTAAAAAATTATTTTTTCCCAAAAAATAATAATAATAATAAAAATGAATTAACACAATAAAGTTTCTCCAATAATTTATATATATAAATAATTAAAAAATTAATTTTAAATAAAAAAAATAAAAATAAGAAAAATGAAAAAATGTTCAAATTGTCATATTGAATTAGATGAAATGAAAATGATGCTTCATGAAAGATATTGTCTTCAAAACATAAAATATTGTGAAGAATGTAAAGAAGCAATTCCAAAAGAAGAATATGAAGAACATTTATCTCATCATTTATCAAGACAACAATCAAAAGAAATTAAAAACGAAAAAAAAGAAGAAATAAAAAATGAAGAAATAAAAATAAAAAAAGAAGAATCTCAACAATTAGAATGTCAATATTGTGGAGAATTAATGTCATATAAATTAATTGATGAACATGAAAATATGTGTGGTGCTAGAACTGATTATTGTGATGTTTGTGGTAAATTAATTCTTTTGAGAAATATGAAAAATCATTTAAAAAATCATAAAAATGAAGATAATATGAAAATGAATAAAATTAGTATTAGTGATTTAAAATATATGAATGAAGATGAACAATTAGCAAGAGCTTTAGCTGAAAGTATGTTATATTAAGGTTAAATTTTTTTTCTTTTGGTATTGTTTTCTAGATGTAAAAATTTTTGCTATTCTATTTAATTTAATTAATTATTTAATTTATATAGAATGTTCTATAATATTTTTTTATAATTTTTTTTTTTTTTTTTATTTATTTTATTTATTTATTTAATTTTAATTTAATTAATTATTTAATTAATTAAATTAAAATTTTTTTGTTTTAATTTTTAATTTAATTTTTTATTTTTTTTATCTTTGTCTAAATAAATTTATTTTCATAAATAAGATAAATATTTTTTTTATAACTGCTCAATTTACTTATAAACTGAATAATAAATTTGCATTTTTTTTTATATATTAAAAACTTTCATTGTCTACTTTAACAATAAATAAATTTCTTATTTGAAAGCAGTCCATATAATAATTTATAAAAAACCTCTTACTTTAACCTTTCACTTCCAAAACGTTTTCAATTTAAAAAAAATATTTAATAAAAAAAAATTGATAAAATTAAATTAAAAATAAATGTCATTAAATGACTTTTACTTAGGAAGATATTTAGGAAAAGGATCCTTTGGATCAGTACAAATAGTACAAAGAAAATCAGATAATAAATATTATGCAATGAAAAGAGTAGCAATATCAAAATTACCAGAAAAAGACAAACAAAATGCATTAAATGAAATTAGAATATTAGCATCATTAAATCATAAAAACATAATAGGATATAAAGAATCGTTTTATGATGAAGCATCTCAAACATTAAACCTTATAATGGAATATGCAGATGATGGTGATATATCATTAAAAATAAAAAATAATTTAAAAAGAAAATTAATATTTGAAGAAAATACAATTTGGAATTGGATAATTCAATTATTAGAAGGAATACAATATTTACATGATAATCAAGTAATGCATCGTGATTTAAAATCAGCAAATTTATTTCTTTTAAAAAATGGTACTTTAAAAATAGGAGATTTAAACGTATCAACAGTTGCAAAAAATGGTTTAGCATATACTCAAACTGGAACTCCTTATTATGCTCCTCCTGAAATTTGGAAAGATAAACCTTATAATTATAAATGTGATATTTGGAGTGCTGGTTGTATTATTTATGAGATATGTACTTTACATGTTCCTTTTAGAGGAACTAATTTTAAAGATTTATATAATAATATTACTAAAGGTGAATATATTGATATTGGAAATAATTATTCTAATGATTTGAAAAATCTTTTAAAAATGATGTTGATTGTTAATCCTGATAAAAGATATAATGTTAAACAAATTTTAAATTCTGAGATTATCAAAAAGAAAATGAAAGAAATTAATTTTAATGAAGAAGTTTGTGATAATGGGGGAAAAGCTTTGTTAATGAAAACTATTAAATTACCTAAAAATATGTCTGAGATTAATAATAATTTACCTAAGAAATATTTAGAAAAGTCTTTAAGAGAAGAAGAAATGATGAAAAATGATGAATATGAAACTGTTAAACAAAGTTTTTATAAATCTATTATAGAAAGTCAAAAAAATAAAGAAAATAATTTAATATCAAATAATAATAATATTAATAATATTTATAATACTCCAAATGGAAATATTAATAATAATTCTAATAATAATAATAATCATAATATTAGTAATAATTTAATTGGAATGAAATCTAAAAATAGTTTTAATATTAAAAATGATTATTATAATAAAACAAAAAATAATAATATTCAAGGAAATGAAGAATCAAATCCTCAAAAATATAATAATATTATTGATTATAATACAAAAAGAATTACTATGAAAAATTCAGTTCAAAGTCATGAAGAAACTAGTGATAATACTAAAATAAGTGAAAATATTAAAACAAATTCTAATTTAGAAAAATCAGAATTAAATCATATTAATCAGCCAATATATAAAGATAATTTAGATAATTCTAAAAGAAATAATGAATCAAATCAATTAAATAATGGTAATAATTTAGAAAAAAAAATTAATATCAATCAACAAATATTAAGTCCAAATAATATAAATCAAAAAATTATTACTTCAAATCAAAATAATCCAATAAAAATAAAAAGAGGAGGAAGTAGTAATAATAATGAACATCAAATATATAGTGAACCTTTATCACAAGTAAGAAAAGTAGAATCATATAATAAAAACACAGATAATAGTCCATTATCACAAATAGAAAAGAATAATCATCAAATAAAAATGAATGCACTTCCAATTCAAAACAAACCTCAAATTTCTTCTAATAAAAGAAATCAAAATAATTTATTAAATTATGCTCCAAATAGACCAAATTCTGTAGGAGGAGAATATCATTATTTAGGAAATTATAATAATATTAATAGCAATAATAATAATTATCTTCATAATAATATGAATATTTATAGTAATAAAAATTATATTAATGAATATATTGAAAAAGAAAGACAAATAAATGAAAAGAAAAAGGAATTAAATGAGATAAATAAAAATATTAAATTATTAGATTTTAGACAAAATAATATATCAAATAGACCTGAAAGTTATAAAATAAAAAGAGGACCATCAAATTACATAAATCCAAATTTATATAATAAAGGAAATAATAATATTAATTTTCCAATATTCCATTATAAAAAAATAAATATAAATCCAAATAGGAAAATAGCATATGGTAAAGTAGAATATAAAAGAGAAGAAAAAGAAAGACAATATTATAATATTCCAGTTAAATTAAAATATCAATTCAATAATAATTATAATCATCAACATATTAATAATAATAATAATTATAATAATAATAATAAATATGTAATTGAAAATATTAATAATCATAATTATGGAATAAGAAATAAATTTACTAGGGATGGTCCTAGAGTTATTATAAGAAATGCATTAAAATAAAAAAAATCTATATATTAATGTTTATTTATCTACTATAATTAATATATATAAATATTAAATAAATTATTTATTTATAAATTAATAATTTTAATTTAAATGAGTACAATTTCTATTCTTTATAATGATTTTAGAAAAAGTTTAATTATGAGAAAGATGATTAAAGAAATTATGTAATTATTTATTTTTTTACTTTATAGTAAAATTGAATACACTAATTCAAGTATTTCTCAAATAAATGAGATGGAAAATTCGAAATTATATGAATTTAATTTAAAAGAAATTTTTATTATTTCAAAAGAAAGAAATATTATATTCAATAAATATTTAAATAAATCATATCCAAAAAAAACAGAAAATGAAATAAAATTATTATTAAAAATAATTAAAAATCTATATCCAAAACAAACTAATGAAAAAATATTAAAAAATGAAATAGCATTTAATCAACTTTTAATTAACGATGAAAAAATTTTTTTCTTAAATATAATGAAGAATAATTTTACAGTAATAGCATTTTTTTCTAATAAAACTAAAAATTCATTAATCAAAATATTTTTATTACATTTTATAATATCATTTGCAAATTTTATAAAAGAAATATGTGAATTAATATTAAATAATAAGTCATTATATTCTACAAATGAAATGATAAAAAGTAAACTTTATGAAAAATTTTTATTTCTACCTTTAAAAGAACATTTTCAAAAGATTTCTCATAAAATATTACAAAGAAAAAATACATATCAATCAAATATTCGTTATAAACAATTTTATGTAGTAGAACTTGAGTCATCTAAAATTTTATTTTCTTTAAATTCAATGGATAAAAAACCTTATATTGAAAAATTAGAAAATCATGAATTATTATGGAAAGAACTTTTATTTCATTCAAATAATTTAAAAAAAGCATATTATCAAAAATTTTCAAATAAAGTTGAAACAAGTGATTATCAAGATTATTTTGTTAAATTAGAATATACTTCAACATTTCCAAGATTAATTTTTATAATTAAATTTATTCCAATATTAAAAGGAATAAGTTTAATTCATATTTATACACAAAATAAATTATCAAGAAATGAAAATGATAAAATTTATAAAGAATTTGATGTTATTTATGGAAATGAGATTATTAAAGAATCTAATCATATTGAATATAGATTTAATGAACCAAAAATTCATAAAGAAATAGAAATGTTTTTTATGGAATTTTATATTTGTTCAAATATTTCTAAAGATTTTTTTTATTGTCCAAAACAAGATTTAAAATATTTTAATTTTGATATTTTAATGATTATTAAAAATTCTTTTATTGAAGCAAAAAATAATAATATTGAATCAATTTATAATTTAATTAATAATAAATTATATGAAGAATTTTTATTATCAAAAGATAATGAAAATAAAAAAAAAGAAGAAATGACAACAAAATATTTAAATGGGAATAAAATAGATGAATTAAATATTATGCCAATAAAAGAAGAAAAAACTCAAACAATAAATGATGTTGATAGTACATTAAAAAAAAATGAAATGATGATTTCAAATTATCAATGGAATTTATTATCTTCAAGTCAAAATATAAATTCATTTCAAATTTCAAAAAATTTTTGTTTACAAGTTTTATTTTCAGATTTAAAAAATAATAAAGAAATAAATCCAAATGAAGTTACTATTAATTTAACATATTTTGAAGATAAATCAAATAATTCTAAATTTGATAATTTAAGTGAAATAATTATGAAAGATGTTTCTTATTTAACAAAATCAAATATTGAAAATTCAATTATTGTAGAAAAAAAAAATACAAATAATCTACATTTAAATAAAGGAAAATCATTTTGTAATAATAAAAATAAAGAAAGTTTAAATATTAACAGTATTAAACTTAATATTAATGGATTAGAAAATAAAAGTGCTATTTTTGATATTAAATTTAAAAATGATATTTTAAATAAAGATGAAAATGAAAATACAAATTTATTAAAAGATTATGTTGAGACTGAAAATTTGAATGAAACAGCTAAATCTGAAAGATTAAGTAAACATTCTGATATTATAAAAGGTAATTAAAATTAAAAAATTGTTATTATTTTTATATTTGTTTCTGTTAATATAAATAATAATATTATCTTAACATTTAATTAATATAATTTACAATAAAGTTTTCAAATAACATATATTATTAAAAAATAAATATATAAAGTTTTATAAAATTAATAATTTTAATTGTAAAATAAATTTAAAAAGTTTAAATAAAATTTTTTAAATATAAAAAAAATTATTTAGCCAAACAAAACCAAGTTAAAAACAAATAAAACAAACAAATAGGATAAACAACCAACCATTTCTTATCTTGTCTATCAATAACTTTAGAAACAAAAGTCATAGCAGCTAATAAAAATTTAATTAAAAAAATATAAACTTACCATAAATTGAATAACCACATCCACAAAATCCAATAATTAATTTAATAATAGAAGGAATAAAACTTAAAATAAAATTAATAAAAGCAGTAAAAACAATAGCAAACATACAATAACCTAAAATACAAATACTTTGATAAACAGTTAATTTTGCACCTAAAAATTGTGAATTAATACTAATAATAAAACCACCAATCCAAACAATCGCAAAAATTAAAATAAAAATTTTTCCTCCTTTTGAATCATTTCTTCCTAAAGATAATATTAATCCTAAAAATAAACAAAAAATTAATGGTCCCCAAAAATCCCAATCTTTTAATTTATTTGTTGAACTTGATTCATTCATTGGTAACATTGCTACTTTTGTTTTTTCATATATTAATTGTAAATCTTTTTTTATTGATGTTGTTATTGATTCATCTAATGTTGGTTGAATTTCATTTTGATCATTTTCATTTCTTTGATTATATTTATCTTCATTTGAATTTATATCTATGTTATAGTTATCATCCATTTTTAAATTTATTTTATTTTATTTTTAGTTTTAATTTTTTTTTTTTTACTTTTTTTTTTAAAAATTTTTTTTAAAGATTTTTTTACAATTATTAATATATAATTAGATATTTTTTCAATTTAATAATAATATTAATAAAAACAAATATTTCTAAAAAGAATAAATTAAAATCATAGTACAAGCTAACATATAATAAAATTAAAATTATTAAAATTTTTTTTTATTTACCATTATTTTTTTTTTGTTTTCCTTTATTATATACAATATTCTTTGAATCTTGGAAATAATCTCTATAATTTCGTAATAAATTTTCATAAATTTTTCTTCCATGATTTGATTGATTTAAAGTTTTAACTGCTTTTTTAATTTGATCAATCATTGATTTAAATTGCTTTCCTTTAACTAATGGTAAACATTTTTGAATAATATAATTTCCAAATTGATCACAAATTAAATTAGTAACATTATTTTTTTCAATTAATTTTTCAATTACATTATCCCTAATATTACATCCTTCTAAAATACATGTTTCAATAACATTTGATGAATATTTTTGAGTACTTAATTTAACAATTTTATTTTTTAAAAAATCAAAAATTTGATTATTATAATTTTCTCTATTTAATTTTATAATTCTCTGAATTATAAAATTCCCATATTCATCATTAATTAAAATTTCTAAATTATCAATAACATTTTTAATTAATTTCCCCAAATCATCTTCTCTAATATTATTTAAAACTTTAGGAAAAACACAACATCCTTGTTTAATTTTAGAAATTTCAATCATATTTTCATTCATTTCAATATAAAGAGGAGTTAATTTATCTTTATTTTTAATAGCATCAATTATACTTTGTATAACATGATTCCCATTAATATCTCTTATCATTTTAAATACATTTCCCTTAATAAAATTTAATATAATATTAATATCATCATCTGTAAAAGAAGATGATAAATATTCTATTATTTTTTGTAATGCCCTTGTTCCATAAGAATTTAAACTTATTTCTAAAAGAGAATTTTGTAATTGATTTAACATTAATGATATTATTTTTTTATCACATAATTCAACATATTTTTGAATAACATAATTTCCATATTGATCATTAATAATATCTATTAAATTACCTTTTATTTGTTCGTATAATTTATATAAAAATTCAGGACATTTTTCTTCTATTTTCTTTTGAATAAATTTACTTCCTGATTGATCTTTTATCATTGCTATTATTTTTTCATTTCCTGATTTACTATCAATTGACATAGTTGAATTTTGAGTAAATTTATTTGTCATCATTCTCATAACTGGCATTGAAGAATTTGATATATTTATATAATTATGATAATAATCTGTCATTGTTGTTATATTATTTCTATTATTATAAAATGAATAATATGGAATTATTGGCTTTTGATATTTATTTAATCTTCCACAATACATTGCATTATTACTAAATTGAGGAAAATTATTCCTATTATTTAACTCTAAAGAATTTGATTGAAAATCGATCATTGTTTTATTATGATTTATATTATTATTTTCTTTTCCATTTATAAAATTTGTATTTAATAAATTATTATTATTATCTGAAAATTTCTCGAATAAAGAATTTAAAGATTCTCTTGAAAATTTTCTTGCCCTTTTTGTATTATAAATTAAAGATAATTTTTCTTCAAGATCTGCATTAATAATATTATTATTATTATTATTATGTTTTAAAGGAGTTGTTAAATTACTTGGATTACTATATAAAGTATTATTATTTGAACTTAACATAGAAATTTCATTATTTAAATTTAATTTAGCATCATTTAAATCATTATCATCATCATCACAATCTGTTAATAAATCAACCTGTTTTTCTAATTCTAAATCAAAAGTAAAATAACTTTTATTATCATCTTCCATTTGTTTATCTATTGTAGTTTCATTTAATCTAAAAACTGATTTTTCATTATAATTACTAAAAAAATTAGAATCACCTAAATTTGAATTTCTTGGAATATAAAAAGTATCATTTATATTTGAATGTTCATCATCACCATCAAAAAAATAAGGTTCTTCCTAAATAAAGTATAAAATTAAGAAAATTTTTTACTTGAAAAGCAAATAAATTATTGCTATTAAGTTTCATTCTAGAATGATGAAAATCAGAATTAACTATTTAAATATAATAAATATTTTATAAAATATTATACTTTTGCTTATTGATTGTGAACGAGTTTGAATTGAGGAAATTTCATCTAATTCATTTTGTAAATTGAAATTTGACATTAATTTATATATTTAATAATTGTTATTTTTATTTAGTACTATAATTTCTTATTTTTTATATTTTTAAAAATTAAAAAAAAAATTATATTTATTATATTTACAACTTTATTTTTAAATATTTACTTTAATAATAAAAATCGCTTTTATTTAATAAAAAATCTTTTAATCTTGGATATTTTTTTGTCTTTTTTTGTGAATAAATTTTCAAATAATTTTTTGCCGTAAAAATTTTTTTTTTATAATCATCATTTGTTTTAAATTTCAATTTTGAAGTTGTGTTTAATTTTGAATTAACATTTCTTGAACTTACATTAATAGTATTAAATTTTGATTCATGAGTTTCTGAATTTATTAATTTAAAAGATTTTTTCTTTTCTAAACCTTTATTATGTTTATTATCAAATAATTCTTTTTCATCATTTATTAATTTTGGTAATTCTTCTTTTTCTTTTTCTTTCTCATTTTCATTTTCATTTTCATTTTTATTTAAAAATTTAGGAGCATTTAAAAGACTAAAAATTATTTCTTTTTTCTTTTGATAATTATTAATATTATCTTCATTTAAACTAATTCCTTCTTTTTTTCTTCTTGCTAATTCATTTTGAACATATATATTACAAAACTTTCCTCTAAAAATTAAATTTTTATTATAATTTTTATCCCTTGTTAAAATAACAATATCAGATTTTTCCCCAATTTCTTTTTTAATTAAATTATCTCTTGCTTTTTCATTATTTAATGAATTAGCCATTATAATCATATCTTTATAATAAATAGAATATGATTCTTTTGGAGTTTTTTCCCAATTATGTTTAGTTTTACTTTTATTATATTTTGGATTATAACTTTCAATTACATCTGATGCTCTTTTTAAATGTAATAAAGAATATTTTATTATTTTTTTTCTTAATCTCTTTGAAATTTGATATAATTTTATAAATACTAATTTTGGAAAAGAATAATTATTCCATTCTATATCTTGTTTCATTTTTTCAAATGCATGATAAAATGCATTTTTTATATTAAATGTATTTGTTTCTAAAATTGGTTCTTCTAATTTTGGTTCGAATTCTTGTATTATTTCATTATTTTTTAAAAATTCATAAAATAATTTATCTTTATTTAAATCAATTTCATCTGGAGTATGTCTTATATAACATATTTCAGTTTGAAATAAACTTTTACGTCTAGTTAATTTCTTTATATATTCTTTATACATTTTACTAATTAATTAAAAAATAACATTTTTATTCTCTAAAATATTCACAAATTTTAATAAAGAAATATAATCAATAATAATTTAAAAAAAAAAATTATAAAAAAAAAAACTTTATATAAAAATAAAATTTTATAAAACCATTTAAGTATAAATTAATAAAAAAAAACTTAATAAAAAATAAAAAAAATAACCGAAATGGCAGACTCAAGTATAGAATTTGTAATAGCAAAAATGAAAAACCAAATGAGATATAACAAACAAATATACTCATTAAATGAATTACTATCAATAATTTACACAGAAGATTTTTCAGGTTCAAAATTAATACCAATATCAGAATTAGAACAATTTCTTTCACAATTTGGTATTTTTTTAACAAATATAGAACAATCAACTTTAATAAAACATATTTCAAATGATGATACATCAGTTTCATTATGTAAATTTACTTCTCTTTTTAAAATTGACCCTCCACCTTTATTAGTAAAAATATGTAAAGAAGTGTTTAGTAAATTAAATAAAAATGGAGTAATTGGAATTGATGATGTTTGGAAATATGTTAATTGTAAAAAATTACCTTTAGTTACTATTTTTGGAAGAAAAATTCAATATGCTAAAAAAAAATTTGAAGATGGAATTAATTTTGCTGCAGTTGGTGGTTTAGTTATTAATGAAAAGGAATTTATTAATTTACATAGAGATATGTATGCTTTACTTCCTCATGATAATGGAAAATATTTTGTTTCTATTATTCCTCAAATTTGGGGTGTTTAATTAAATAGTTTTAATAATGTTTTTATTTATTAATTTTTTCAGTTTATTAGATTATTTGTAAAATTGGTTTTTTTATGAATTTTTATATTTTTTTTTATTTTACATATTCTGTAATTGTTTTTTATTATTTTTTATTTTACTTTAAGATTTTTTTTATTAATTTTTTTATATATATTATGTTAATTAATAAGATTTGGAATTTAAAAAATTTATTATAATATTATCTATACTAAAAATACATATCTACTTATTTTTTTTTTAAAATTCCTAAAAATTTACTATCTCTTTTTTTATCTCCCTTTGATAATCTTTCAGTTATTTGTTTATCATTAAAATCTAATCCTTTCATTATAATTCCTAAATATTGTTTCCTTTCAATATTTAATTCTAAATTTTCAATAAATTTAAGAAAATAATCTTGTAAAACTTTCATAGATTCTTCTCTTTGTTTCTTATCTTTTTTTAAATTTTCTAAGTCTTTTTTATTATTCTTTAATTCATCTTTTAAAAGATTAATTTGATTCTTTAATAAATTTTCAGTATCATCAATATTTTTATTATTAATAATATTACTATTATTATTATAATTCATATTTATATTAAAACTTTTATTATTTGCTTGATTAGCTGAAATTCTTTCATTTGAAATATCAGGTTGACTATTTAATCTTGAATGTGGTAATTTATTCAATCTATTTAAAATATTATTTCCACTCATTTCATTATATGAAACAGATGAATTTGAAGTATTTAATATTGATTCACTTACACTACTTTGCATTAATAAAAGTTTCATTTTTTCATTTTCTTCTTTTAATTGTTCCATTGTTTTTTTGTAATTTTTTTCCTCTTGTGTAAATTTATTTAATACTTGTTCATATTTTTGAAATGAAATTAAATTTTTATCACCTTTTTTTAAAACATTATTATCACTCATTAATGATTTAACTGTTTCTTTATATGATTCAAATTCTTCTTCTCTTTTTTCTAATTTTACTAATAAATCAGTTTGAATTGAAACTAAATTTTCATTCTTTTTTTTTAATTCATTAGTTGATTTTGTTAATTTTTGCAATACTTCTTTATATTTTTTCATTTTACTTGTTCTTTTGTTTAAATCTTCTTTAAAATTCATAAGTAAATCAATACATTTATCTAAAGGAATATCTTTTTCATTTATTTTAATTAAATCTAAAGGAATAATATTTGGTGAAATTGTTTTTATTAAACTCCATATTTCCTCTTTAACTTTATCAAAAGATTCTTTTGGTTCAATTGAATTATTATTTTGTTCTAAATTTCTATTTTTTTCTTCTAATTTTTTATTAATTTCTAGAGTTTCATTTAATGATTTTAAATTTTTTTCATTGTTTTCTTTTAATGAAAATATTAATTCTTTTGCTTTAGAATAATTATCTTCTAATTGAATAATTTTTTCTGTTAATTGTGGTATTTTATTATTTAAATTTGATGTTTGTAATATATTAAAGTCATTTAATTTTGATTGTAATAATAAATTATTAAATGAAGAAGAAGTAATATTTTTTTCTTTTGAATTAATTAAAATTAATTCATTTATTTTTGATTGTGATAAATTGTCAAATATAAACTTATTTTCTTTTTTTTCATTTATAATTTCGAAATTTATTTTTGTTTCTGTTTCAAATATTATACTATTTATTTTCTTTTCTTGAATTAATTCTAATTCATTTATTTTAGATTGTGATATTACATTATTAAATGAATTCAAATTTACTTTTTTTTCATTATTAAATTCAAATTTAATAATATTTGATTCTAATGATAAATTATTAAATGATGAATTTTTATTTTTTGAATTTAAATCATTAATTTCAGTTTGTAATATTTTAATTTTATTCAACATTTTTAAATTTTTAGATGAAAAAGATTTTATAACAGATTCTAAATCATCAATTGAGTTAATATTAAAAGTATTTTTCTTTTCATTATCATCTAAAATTTCTATATTTTCAAATTTTGTTTTTATTTTGTTTTCTAAATTATTTAATTCATTAATTTTATTTTCTAATTCTTCTTTAAATTTAATATTTTGATTATTTAACTTATTAATTTCATCATTTTTTTGATTAATTAAATCATTTAATTGAATATTATTTTCTTTTAAATTTTTTAATTCATCATTTAATATTTGTTCATCATTGATTTTTTTTGAATTTAATTCTTGATTTATATTTATATGGGAATTTATTTGATTTTCTAATTCATTTATTTTTTTATTTTTATTTTCCAATTCAAGTGAATTATTTTTATTTAATTTGATTTCTTCTTTTAATTTATTTTCTAAATTTTCTATTTTATCTATAATTTCTTTTTCTTTTAATGATTGATTATTTAATTTTAATTCTAAATCAATTTTTTTTTGCTTTTCTTTATCTATTTCATCTTGTTTTTCTTTATTTATTTTTTTTTCCTTTTCAATTTGTTCTATTAAAATTTTATTATTTGATTTTTCATTTTCTAAATTTATTTTTATATTTTCTAAAGTTGTTTTTAATTTAATTTGTTCTTCTGATATTTTATTTTCATTTTCTTCATTTTGTTTATTTTGAAGATTTAATTCGATTATTTTTTTTTCATATTCACTTAATATATTTTTATTATTTTCAATTTTTTGATTTAAAAGATTAATATTATTTTCTTTTGAATTTAACTCATCTAAAATTCTTTTATTTTTTTCTTCCAATTCTTTTATACTATTTTCTTTTTCTTTTAATTGTTTATTATAATTATTACATTCTAATTTTAATTTAGATGATACTTCTTTATTATTATCAATAATTTTTTGATAATCTTTTTCTTTTTCTTCTAATTCAAATATTTTATTTTGTAATAATTTGATTGAATTATCATTTTCATTTAATTTATCTTGATATTGCTTATTTGTTTCTTCTATTTTTTTTATTAATTGAGAATTAATATCTTTTTTATTTTTTATTTTTTCATTTAATTCATTATGATTATTAGAAATTTCTTTTATTTTTTCTTCTTTTTCATTTAATAATTTTTTATAATTTTCAATATCATTTAAAAGTTCATTATTCTTATTTTCATTTTCTAATAATTTATTTTTATAATTATTAATGTTATTTAAAATTTCGAGATTTTTATTTTCACTATCTTTTAATTTAATATTAATTTCATTTAATTTATTAGTTAATTCATTAACTTTAGATTCTTTTTCTTGAATATTAATTTCATTTAGTTTAAGGTCATTTTCTTTATTAGATAAAATATTTTTATTTTTTTCTTCATTTAATTTATTAATTAATAATTTATTTTCTTCAACTAATAATACTTTTTCATTCAGTAAATTTTCAATTTTTTTAGTTTGTTCATCTGAATCTTTTGTTAATTGTTTTAAAACTTGTTCTTTTATTTCAATTATTTTATTTTTTTCATCTAATTCTTGATTAATTTTATTTAAACTTGAAAGAATATTCATTTTACTTTTTTTATCATTTATATTATCTAAAATTTGTTTTTTCAAATTATTATTTTCCTTTTCTTTCTTTGTTAAAATATCTTTTAATGTTTTTAATTCAACTTCTAAATACTTTTTATTTTGAGAATCATTTGTTGAAGTAAATGAAACTTTAGTAGAATTTCTTTGTTCATTTGTATTATTTTCTTTTTTTATCAAAGATATTTTATTTTTTTGTTTTTTTTCAGGTACTCTATTTTTTTCAATTGAAGAAACAGTGCTTTTTTTAAGAGTAATATTTCTTTGTAATTTTTCAATTAAATTATTTATTTTCATATCTTTTCCATATACTTCTTTTTTCAAATATTCAATTTTTTCTTTAAATTGTTTATTTATTTCTTTTAAATTTATTAATTCTCTTTCTAATTTTTCATCTTTTTTCTTTTCTTTATTATCCAATAATTCTTTTAAATTTTCTGCTAATGTTTTTGAATTATTAATAACAGATTCTTTTTCTTCTTTTTCATGTGCAAAAAGGTTTTTTAAATTATTTAAATCTTTATTTAATTTATCATTAATATCTCTTAAAGAATTAATTGCTTTTTCTTTATTAATTAATATTTCTTTAGAAAAATAATTATAATTACTTTTATTATCATATTGACTATCATTTAATTCACTATCATTCATAGAATTAAATGTTTTTTTATTATCATCTTTATAACTCTCATTATCAAAATCATTATCTAAAAAATATAATAAAGTTAAATCAATTGAATTAACTAATTTCATTACATTTTTTTCATTATCCATCAAATTATCATTCTTAACTAATAAAGATGAAGCTCTTTCATTTAATATTTTATTCTTATTAAAAAATGGTTTTCCATTAATAAGTGTTAATAAATCATTAATTATATTTTTTGAATTGATTAATTCTTCGTTTACATTTTTATGTGTTTTTTTAATTGAATCTAAATCAATATTTATTTGATTATAAATTTTTTTAAATTCTTTAATTATTAAATTATTAGAATTTTTGTCATTTAATTTTAAAAGTAATTCATCATATTTCTTTCTTATTTTTTTATTATAAGAATCAACTATTTTTTTAATTTCTTTATTACATAAAATAAATATATCATTTAATTCTTTTTGAAAATTCTCTTTATTATTTATAAATGTATTTATTAAATTATTTTTTACATTATTTATCTTTTCTTCAATCTTATTATATATTGAATATCCTAAAATATCATTATTAAAAGAAATAATAAGTTCTTTACTACTCATTAAAAAAAAATTTAAAAAAAAAAATATAGAAAATAATAATAATATCTTAATTAATTTTAAATATAAAAAAAATGACAGAAGAAGAACAATTAGAAACAGAAAAAGAATTTACATTAAGTGACAAACTTTCAGATTTAGAAAATTATTATGCAGATAATATTTTAACTGATGAATTAAAAGAATTATATGCAACAGTTCAATTACAATGTGCAGATTTTAGAAATAATGTTTTTTTTAAAAATGTTGATTTACTTGATGCAACTTTAGTAAGAAAAAATATAATTTTTAAAATTATTTTTAGGTTCAATTTGATAAAGAAGAAATCCCTTATACTACAGGAGTAGAGGCAGTTGAAGATAAATTAAGAAATATTCAATATTATCCTGAATTACTTACTTATTTTGAAAATAAAGTTAAAGATTTGTAAGAAATGTTGTTTTTGTTCAAATATTTTTTAGATAACTAATTAGTTATTATTTTTGATTTAAGAAAAATTATTTTTTCTTTTAATTACTTTATTTAAAAAAAATTAAAAATTCCTTTTTTTATTATTTTTTTCTTAAAAATTTTTTTTTATTTTGAATTATTATTTTATTTTTGATGAGTAATAAAGGAAAAAAAACAAAAGGACAAAATATAAAAAGTAATTTAGATGTTGCAAAAGAAATTACAATTAAATTTACTTTTGGTGATTCAAAAATTATAAATGAATATTCAACTTCAATTTTATTTAAAATATATTTAATTTCCCAATTACAAAATAAAATTTTGTCCATTTCATATTCTTCAGAAATAACATTTTTAAATTCTAAATTAATATATGAAATTACAGAAGTTTCATTTGAACAAAATGAAATAAAAGAAGAATTTACAATTAATTCAAATACAAATATAATTTTTGATACATCTAATCAACAAGTTGATATTTTATCAAAAGAATTAGAAAAAAAATTAGATTTATATGAAAAGATTCCAAATTCTATAGAAGAATTAACAGAAGAAAATAAAAGAATATTAAAAGAACTCATCGAAGATAAATATAATAAAAAAGAAGAATTAAATTCTTCTTCTATAAATTATGAACCAATAAATTATGAAGATATATATTATAAAATTATATCAATTTTTGATTTTCAATTTGCTTCTGAGAGAAAAGATGAAATTTTAATTAATAAAGATAAATATTTAAATTATATATATAAAGGAATTATTCTTGTTGGTAATAGTGGAATTGGTAAAACTCATTTAATAAATTGTATAAAAAAAAATTATATTATACCTAAAAAAATTACTTATTTTGAAATTAATTTATTTAAAGATTTACAAAATAAAGAAAAATCATTAAATTATATTCAATCAATTTTTTTATTTTCAAAATTACTTTCACCTTCAATTATAATTATTGAAAATTTAGAATTGATATTCCCAAATGATAAAGACGAAGATAATAATGAAATATCAAATTTATTATGTGAATTTATTCTTCAATTAGAAAAATTACCTTCAAACACTTTAATATTATCAACTTGTACAAATATAAATAAATTAAATAACAAAATAAAAAAAATAAACTTCCTAGATTATCAAATTACACTTTCTTTACCAACATTTTCTCAAAGACGTAAATTAATAAAATATTTATTAAAAGATTTCAAAAACAATTTATCAGAAGAAGAAATAGATTCCCTTTCAGAAAAATCACATGGTTTCGTTCCAGGTGACTTAACAAAATTATTCAAAGACACATATTTAAACACAATTCTAAATATAAATCAAGATAAAAATGAAAAAATAATAAATATTAAATCATTATCAGAAACTCTTTCAAATTTAAAACCAATAAACTTATCAGAAATATTATTAGACATACCAAAAGTTCTCTGGTCAGATATAGGAGGAAATAAAAATATTATACATCAAATAAGACAAAGTATAGAATATCCATTAAAGCATCCTGAAACTTTTTCAAGATTAGGATTAACACCACCAAATGGTACTTTATTATATGGTCCTCCTGGTTGTTCAAAAACTCTAATTGCAAAAGCACTTGCAACTGAAAGTGGTTTAAATTTTTTTGCTGTGAAAGGACCTGAAATTTTTTCTAAATATGTAGGAGATAGTGAAAAAGCAGTAAGGGATATTTTTATTAAAGCAAGAATTAATTCACCTTCTATTATTTTTTTTGATGAAATTGACTCTATTGCTTCATCACGTTCTAGTGATTCATCATCAGTTGATGATAAAGTACTTTGTACTTTATTAAATGAAATGGATGGAATTGAAGGAAGAGGAAAAGTTATTTTATTTGGTGCTACTAATAGACCTGATGTTTTAGATAAAGCAATTATTAGACCTGGAAGATTTGATAGATTAATTTATATTCCTCCTCCTGATGATGAAGGAAGAGAAGATATTTTAAAAGTTGTTTTTAGTAAAGTTAAAGTTGAAAATAATATTGATTGGAAAGAAATTAGTAAAATGATGAAGTTTTTTTCTGGAGCTGATATTGCTAAAGTTGCTAGAGAAGCTGGAATTATGGCTATTGAAGATGATGTTAATGTTAATGAAGTTGGTAAGAAATATATTATAAAAGCAATTCAAAATGTTAAACCTATTATAAATGAAGAAATGATAAAATTTTTTGAAGATTTTCAAAAAAAAAGTGTTTTTGAATAATTTTGAATAAGATAAATAAAAAAAATAAATATTTTATAAATAAATATAATAAAACAGTAAAATATAAAAAAGAAAATGGAAAGTAAAAGTTATTTAAATGGTAATGTCGAATATCTAAAAATTGGAAGTGAGAAAGCAAAAGCAGTAGATGCATATATAAACTACTATAATATAGTAGGAGATGATGATGGTGGTAAAATGATGACAGATGCAGAATTTGAAGCATATAAAAAGAAAGTAGCATATGCTCGTGCAAATCATTTATATGTTTTTTATGTAAATGCAAAGGGTACAGAATGTAAAGCAATAGGACCATCATCAATGTGTTTCTGTAAACATCGATTCCGTAATCATAACTTTGATAATATAAAATCAAAAAATGTATCATGTAAAAATTGTAAATGTAAATTATTTAATTATATGCCAGTACATGGATCACTTGATATAAAATGTGGTTGTCATCATTCATATGAAGATCATGATCCAGTAAGTAAAAAATGTTTAAAATGTAATGTATGTAAAAAATTTACAAGTAATTATACATGTGATTGTGGTATGCCATATGATATGCATCATACTCAAATTGAAACAAGACAAGAAAGAATGAAATTAGGAAAAGCTGTTGATTCTGGAAATAATTTAGCAGCTGGAATTGGTGGACTAGGTTCTTTTGGTGATATGGTTGGTGCTATGTATCAAGAACATTATAAGGATTTATTAGAAGGTGATGGAATGAAAAGTTTACCTCAACAAAAGAAAAATTATATAGGTGATGGAAGTGATGAATATGGTTATGGTAATTATGAAGGAAAAAGTAGTGGAAATAAAGGAAGTGGTGGTGTTTTAAATTTGTTTAATCAACCTAATAAATTTGGTGGTGGTGGAATGAGTTATGGTTCTGGAATGAAAGGATTAAGTAATAAAATGGGAAAAATGAATATTGGAGGAAAAAAAGGTTATTAAAAATGGTATTTTTTTATGTTTATTTTTTTATAATTTTTTGTTAAGTTTATTTTAAATTTTTATTTTTAAAATTTTGGTTTTTTATTCTTATATTATTTTTATTTTTTTTATTTGAATTTTAGAGAAAAATTTATTTTAAATAATTAAAGTTTAATTATATATACACCATAATCAGTTGTAATTACAACATAATTTTTATTTATACGTATAAAATATGGAAATCCCATAGAAAAAAATTGTTTATCTTTAAGATCTTGACTAATAGAATCTAAATCATACATATTAAAAATAGTTTCATTATTTTTTTTTTTTTCATCATATACATTAACATTTCCATAAATATCAAGTGTACTTACAATTAAATTTTCATTTTCAATATAATATCCAAAATCTAAAACTTCAACTCCAAGATGAGAAAAGCTAGTAATAACTTCAAATTTATCATTTCTAATTTGACATTCAGTATAATTTAAAACAACAAAATATCGATTATCAGGTAAAAATTTTAAATGACTAACATGACCAAAATCTTTATTTAATTCAATTTTTTGTACTAATTCCTGAGTTACAAAACTAAAAATACACAAAGCTCTTAAATTATCTTTATAAAAATCAATCCAAACAAAATTTTTTCCATTATAATCAAATGGAACAGCATAATTTGACATTTCAATTTGTCCTTCAGTTAAAGCTTCATTTTCAATATTTTTAACAATATAATCACAAGGAGTAATCTCAACAGGATCATCAGTATTTTGTGGTAAATGTAAATAAATTCTTAATAAATAAATATCATATAATAAACAAAAACAATTTTCACATTTACTTGAATGTTCTCCTTTACTTGTGTAATTTTCAGAAATATCATATTTTGGTACTTTATTTTTAAATGATTGACATTTTAATACTTCAAAGTCACCATTTGCAACAAAAAATTTTGTTTTGTCATTCTTTAAAAAATTTACTCCTGTTATATTTTCGTCTTGTTGTTCACTTAAAATGTATGTTTTATTTTCTTGAATGTCATAATATATACTTCTACCTAACATACTTCCGTATATTAAACCTGTTTCTGATAAGTCTATTGCACATACTGGATCACAATAACGATTTTCTAGGAAATGATATAAGGTTTTTGTTGTTTGATTCATTATTTTTTTAATTTGATTTTTTAATTTTTTTTTTTTTTAAATTTTTGTTTTTTTTTTATTTGGGCTTTTTTTTTAAAGTTATTTTGATTATTTTTTGTTTTATTTATTTTTAAAAAATTAAATAAATAAAATTCCATTATATATTGAATGTATGTTAATTTTTGTTTGTTTTGAGATATCTAATTGTGAAAGGTTT